>CAUYQG010223693.1:0-10047 GCA_963574415.1 Tarsius wallacei | reverse complement strand
ACTACCACGCCCGGCTAATTTTTTAGATTTATTGTAGAGATGAGGTCTCGCTTGCCCAGGCGGGTCTCGAACCCGCGGGCTCAGGCAATCCACTCACCTCAGCCTCCCAAGGCGCGGGATTACAGGCTGAGCCACCGAGCCAGGCAAGCCCTCGTTTTAAAAGAAAGGAACCCAACAGGGAGCCAAGCTGCGGACTGTAGTCTGTTGAATCCTGATCTAAATCGAAGGATGGCAGCAGTGCCTTCTGGGAACATAGTTAGTGACAGGAACATTCCCAGGCAAACATCTGCATGTGTGCGCCCTTTCTGTGTGAGTATGATGGCACCAGAGTTGAGTCCTCAGGAGGGGTGAGTGGACCGAGGAGAGTCAGGGGACATTCTCTTTTTTTTTTTTTGGAATCGGGGTTTCACTCTGTCGCCCAGGCTGGAGTGCAGTGGCACGCTCATGGCCATCACAGCCTCAACCTGCTGGACTCAGGCATTCCTTCCACCTCAGCCTTCCAAGTAGCTGGAACCACAGGCATGCACCACCATGCCCAGCTAATTTTTTGATTTATTGTATAGATGAGGTCTCACCAAGTTGCCCAAGCTGGTCTTAAACCCCTGGGCTCAGGCAGTTCTCTTGCCTCCCCCTCTCAAAGTGCTGGGATGACAGGTGAGCCACCGCGCCCAGCAGGGACTTGCTCTTTTGGGTGCTATTTCGGACACGCCACAACATTCCAGATCTGTTTTTATCTGGATTTTTGTTGAAGAAAAGAAAGCTCTAAACTGGATCCTCTACTTTGAGACTAAAACACAGACCATGGTCATGGCCGTGCAGACAGTGTGACCTGTGGGGCTCATGGGTTCTCCCCCTCATCCCAGCTTCTTCTAAACGAGAGATTCAAATGAGCATGAAGGGACAGGCACAGCTTTTCGTCCTCTGTGTCCTAGTCTGGATGTAGCGTGGGGAACCTGGAAGCGGCGTCTCCTCCCTCGAACCTTCGAAGCTCTGCCAGTATCAGAGGCCCGGCGGGAGGCCTGCGCGCCAGACGCAGCTCTGTTTCCTGAGACTGTTGTAACACGGTCCCACTAACTTGGTGACTTGAAAAAAGAAAAATGTATTCCCTCGCAGACATCTCAAATTAAAGTGTCAGCAGGACCACATTCCCTCCAGAGGCACTCTGGGGAGAAGCCACTCCCCGGCTCGTCCTTGGCTTGTGGCTGTGTTCCTCTGCACCCTCTGTGTATCAGCCTCTCCTGTGTACTGGCCTCTCCTGTGCATCGGCCTTTCTGTGTGTCGACCTCTCCCATGTACTGGCCTCTCTTGTGTCCTGACCTCCCCAGTGTGTTGGCCTTTCCTGTGTACTGGCCTCTCGTGCGCATCAGCCTCTCCTGTGTGTCAGTCTAACCTGTGTGCCGGCCTCTCCTGTGTGTCAGCCCCTCCTGTGCATCAGCCTCTCCTGTGTACTGGCCTCTCCTGTGCATTGGTCTCTCGTGTGTCAGCCTATCTGTGTGCCGGCCTCTCTTGCTTTTTGGCCTCTCTGCACATCGGTCTCTTCTGTGTACTGGCCTGTCCTGGTTGTCAGCCTCTCCTGTGCATCAGCCTCTCCTGTGCGTCGGCCTCTCCTGTGTTGGCCTCTCTTGCGCATCGGCCTCTGCCCTCCGTGTATTGCATGACTGTCCCTCTGCCTCCCTCATGTAAGGCTTAGGGCGGCTTCTGTTGAGAGCCCACCTAGCAGTCCAGGCTAAAGCCCTCCTCTCAGCTTCCTTAATCGTATTCCTTGCCATATAGGCAACATCCAGGTCTTTGCCACCCCAAGTAACATTTACAGGTGTCAGGATGTGACACATGATCTGTTTGGGGGCAGGGGTCATTTTTTGACCCTCCCAGAGGCTGTCTGCCCCAAGAGCAGGAGCGGGCAATATCCAGTCATCACTTCGCCCTGGCCCCGGCCTGCGTCCCTCTGCCCAGTGACACCAGGCTGGTGGCAGGGAGGCAGGCGTGCAGCCTTAGTGCAGGGGGACCCTGCCCAGAGGCCGAGGTGGGCCTCGCAACAGTGGACTGCAGGGCAGGTGTGAACAAGCGACCCGGAGAAAGAGTGGACTGCAGCATTCGCTTTCCAGAAACCGGCTTTATCCACTCGATTTTTCCCTTTTCTTCCCTTAGCTTGAGAATGACTAGTACAAGCAAGGAGTCGGGGCTCTCGGACCTCGCCAGGCCCAGCTGCGGCCACTCCAGCTGCGGCCACGTCGGCAAAGGCCAGCGCAGATTCACTTACGACCACTCGGAGCTGGGGAGGAAGGTCTCATGTGGCTCCCCACCCCCAGACTACAACTCGGTGGTCCTGTACGCCACCCCGCCTGTCTGAGGCGTGACACCACGCCTTGTTTCTAGAAGCACACATGTATTTATACCCCCAGAAAACTAGCTTTTGCCAGTATTATGCCTACCTAAGTTTACACCTTTACCTTCCCACAGGGGCCAGCTGCTTTTTGTGATTTTTTTTTTTAATCGTGCTTTTTTTTTTTTTTTTGACTAACAAGAATGTAACCCCAGATAACTAGAGAGATAGTGACAAGTCCGGAATACAACTGCTAAGTCCTCCTGTTACTCACTGGGTTAGAGAAATCCTTTTGACGCCCCGTGACTTATGTGCCCCAACCCCCAAGACCTCAGGGCGCCCAGGAAGGGGACAGTCAGGAGCTGCACTGATCAGGCCGCAACTCGAGCCCCACCAGGCCAGTCCCAGGCCCTGAGGCCAGCCGCAGCAAGCCTCTTGCTCTAGGGTCACCAGCTGGCCCAAGCAGGTCTCTGGAGCCCTCTGGCTGGCTTAAGACAGTAAGGAGAAAAGGGAAAAGAAGACAGGAGCAGGCCCGAGGAGGCACCTCCCACCCCTGGGCAGGGACTAGCCGGGCTCTCAAGACACCCGCCAGGGGCTCCCAACTCTGACGGCCACATCTGAGAGCCCAGCCCAGAACAGACAAGACTGAGACAAGGGGGTCTTCTGGATCCGAGGCGGCAAGAGAAAAGCAAACATATTTTTTGGAACTCAAGCAAATGTGGAATGTTTACCTGCAGAACTGGCGCGCTTGCCAGTGGTTTCTGGCACTGAAGGTGGCACTCAACTCAGATCCCTTACTTGGGGCTCTTCTGGGGAGAGACACTGAGAACTTCAGAGCTCAGCTGGCTCATGGCGGGACCGGCACATTCTGTCTCGAGGACTGACGTGTAGCCCAGACACGGAACTCAATGTTCCGGTATGATCCTATTCTGTACAGTTAGTTACAAGAGAAAGCTGAGGAGGAGGGACGTGCAGTCTGAGAGAGGGTTTTCTCCGCACCCAAATCGGGATTGACGGAATTAAAAAATCAGGAAGGCAGGGTGAAAACTCCCCTTCTGCACCACGCAGACCAACTCGCCAAAACAGTTGGGACCCAAAACATAGGAAGTCAATGGTGTTTTTCCTTGATTTAATGGAGGCTCCACTCTCATGCTAGCCTGGGAAAATGTGGAAGAGCATGGACCCATGCTTTATCAAGCACTTTAAGCTCCTGAGAAGGAAGGTGACACGTAATTTATGCAAGAGGTTTCCACAGTTGGGACTCAGGATGTCCATCAGAAGAAAAACCTGTCTGCATCTGCCTCAGACCTGGTCCGGGCTGTGGGTATGATGGGAGTGGGGCCTGCTTTTCAGGTCTGCAGGTCAGGGGCTGTGGGTCTCTACACTGGCACTGTTTGATGCCACTCAGGCAAGTTATGGCCTGTGCACGTGGGCTGTGGGCACCTCCTGCCGTCAGAGCTGGGCAGGCAGCCCTGAATTGCTGCTTTTGGAGAGAGAGGCTCACTTCCTGTCCCGCACTCCAGAACCAGAACTCCATGGCACGGAAGGACGCACATGTCCCCTCCCCCAGGCCACCTTCCTGCTGAAAGTTCCTCCGTGAAGAGCCAAGAGCCGGCATGTTCCCGGGTGAGCCGGTGGCACCTGCGAGGGCCCCTCGGGTGGCCCCCGTGGCGGGCTCCCCACCCCAGGAGAGGAGGGGTCAGGTCCTTCCACCAGGAGCTAAACCCAGATACGACCAGTCTGGGGCAGAAAAGGGGGCACCTCTCGGCTCTTCTGCTGTGTGCACACAGAAGCCCCTGAGACCGCGGACAACAGGTAAATCGGGTAACTAGGAGATTAAACGCAGTCCAAGAAGACCCCAATCAACTCTCTGTTCAGGTCAGATAAGGACCCAGCTATTCATGATAACCAAGAAAACGTTAACTATTCAATGCTGTCTTGATTTCACTTTAACCATTCAGAGACCTCAGTAAATACCCTTTTCCAAAAGAGAAAACAAATCCATGAGTGACGGAACTCAGCTTCTCCAGGGTCAGGTTTGGAGCATCCGTGAGTCCATCAGGCAAAAACGCTTCTATCTGGTGGTATCGCACGTAGAAAGAAAAGGAAGGCTTGTACTCACAAGCATATCTAATTGCAGAATGTGTGTTCATTCAAACAGCACTGAAAACTAAAACACTAACGAGCCGATCGTCATATTAGAACCATTCGCCATTTAGGACAGACACGGCGGCACTAACAAAGGACCAGCGCTTCCAGGTGTGTGAGGTGACGTGTGTGTGACAGCGGGGGCAGGGGGATGGCCCCACCTGCAAGTCCGTGTCTAGTGAGTCAAGACGCGATGCTTGGATGTAGCTTTAGCCCATGGGACACGTCACGTGCCTTGTCACCCAGCCCAAAGGAATGTCAGACTCAGCCTGCTAGCTCTGTTCAAAATGACTCAAGGAGGTGTGCATCTGTGATCAATGGTGGTAGCAACTGAATGTGTCTGTGTGTCTGTGTGTGTGTGTTTTGTGCATAACTATTTAAGGAAACTGGAACTTTAAAGTTTTATACAAACCAAGAATATATGCTACAGATATAAGACAGACATGAATTGGTCCTATATTTCTAGTCATGATGAATGTATTTTGTATACCGTCTTCATATAATAAAATTAACTTCCAAAAGCATGTCATATTTTCCCCGGTTTGCTTGTAAGTGACAAAACGGGGCATCAGTGTCCCTGGGGGTAGGGTACCGGCAACATAGAAGATCTCACTCAATACCAGTTATTATTCATCACATAAAGAGAAAGCGATCACTGCAAGGGACTGAGCAGAGAGCTTTCTCTCAGTGCTACCACAGGGCTGCTCTAAACCCTGGAACGCTGTGAACAGTTCATGAAAAACAACATCAAACTGGGCACATTGCCTAGAAAACTGAACCCCCAAATCGGTACGATCACAACACGAGACAAGCACAGGCTGGGTGTGAGTGCCGGCTGTCATTGAGGTTCCTTTCAACTCAAAGGAGGCTGTCCCAAAGGAGGCTGTCCTCCCCAAACACGGATTTTCAGCTGATAAACAAATACCGTAATTGCAGGGTGTACGCACACACACATGTGTATTAGAGGTCGCATGCAGGAAACCACACAGAATAACAGGCAAAAGCCTACCACACAAAAACCTCCCGAAGAAAAGTGAAGGATCCCAATTTTGTTTTGTGGATTACATCCTAGGAAAGAAAGAAACAACTCAGGTATTAGCTACTGGACACAGGATAAGTGACACACACAGTGTCAGAAAGTGGTCATACTGTTCCTTGCCTAGTAACATCATGAGGAAATTAGATTGGAGTCATATGGGGGAAAAATTAAGCACACTTTGGGAGAAACGTGAGAAAAACGGACAAAGGACAATCTTAGTGAACTTTCAGTTAACGGAAGAGGACAAGGGGCATTTATGAAATCCTTTAAAAATATTATGGGTTTTCATAACAGAAAAGTGAAGTCATGCATTTGGGCAAATGATTTGAAGAATGTTTGAGGAATCAGAGTCACGTCATAGTTCAGAAATTTTCTCACGGCTCTGGAAACTTACAGGACACTTGGGAATTGATGTTTTTCTTTCCCCTCCAGCAGAAAGGCAGCCCAGTAAGGTTTATTGGGCTCCTCAGTGTTAAACATATTACCAGACTTTTGGGTTTCACAGGCCAGGAAATTTTAAAAAATACATATTCTGGGTCCCAACACAGTCTTCTGTTTTGTGAACTAAGAAAATTTAAGGGAGAATAAACCCCCAAAATTCAACCAGATGCTACTAATCCTATTTCTTGGTCTGGGCGGGGATGCACAGGTGTGTACACTTTGTGACAATTCACTGAGCTGCACAGTTACTTGTGAACTCATATAGATACAGAGGGTGCCAAAAATATGTATACCCATCTTAAGAAAGGAAAAAGCTGTATTAAAATTGTAATAATATATGCCAGTAACACAAGATGAACACAAGTCACGTTTGACTTCTGCAATTACACATTGCTACTGTAGTTCAACTTCGAAAAGTAATACGTAGATAACATCTCTTAAAATGTGTATATGTGGTTTTGGCCCCCCAGACATGTATGCTATTCCTCCATAAGACTATTCAAAGGAAAAAAACCCACCATCTAGTACCACAACTTTTCACAGAAGAAAAACCCAATTTAGGAGAAGGAAGGGACTTCGTCTCAGACTAAAATTGTATCAACTCAACTTTGTACTTGAAACGTACCTATGTTATTATTGTTATTTCATTTTAATGTGCACTAGAAAAAATTCTAATGAGCAAGGGCTGTTCCACAGCTTGAGATTTGGGACAGCCAGTACCAGCGAGCAGCCATTCTAAGTGCTTTAAAGGAATAAGCCCGTTTAATTTTCAGAGCACTCTAATACGATGGGCACTGTTGGTTCACCCCTCACTCCCACGGGAAAATGAGTCAAAGAACTCCAAAGTCCCCTGCTCTCGCCTCCCGCCTACCACGCGAGCGCCGGACCCCCTGCTTTCCCTACCAGACGGCCAACCCAAAGCACTCCCGGTGCACCTGACCCCTTATCTCAGACTCAAAGCCGTTGCTTAGCAATTCTCCACCTCTCACCTCCTCCACTGCCCGCCTTTCCACGGATCGCACACACCTGCTACTTCTCCCGAACCAAAATGTCCTCTGTGCGATCGCAGGCCCACACTGCCCGAGTTCTCTCCCCTCCTCTACAGCAAATTCCCGGGAACGAGTTGGTGCCACGACTGCTTTCCAGCTCCTCTCTACCCAGGCCCTCTTCACCCGCTCGAGCCTGGCTCTCAAGATCGCTCACCGCACCTGCTCCCGACAAGGGGACCGGAGACCCGCACGCGCCCGGTCAGCGGCCAGTTCTGTCTCGGTCCCGCACGCCCCAGCAGCCCCTCTGCCCTTCTTCCTGAAAGCACCCTCTTCGCCTCCAGGCCAGGGCTGGCACTGCTTCTCTCTGTCCCCCTGGCTGACGTTGCTCCAGGGACCCCCACGCTGTGCCCTGGAGCGTCTTCCTTTCTCGGGCTACACTAACTCCCCTCATGAGGTCAACCAGTCTCAGGCCTTCCATGGCATCCTGGAAAGATTCCAGACCTCTCCCCCACACTCCAAACTCACATGTAACGAGTGAGGCTCTGGCAGACAGTGTTTCTCAAAGATGGCTGCATCCCCCGTTGAACATGACCTTGGCAGTGAGCCCCTTGCAGAACCCTCATCCAATTCCGCCTCCCCTAGAGTCAGGGCTGGCTTGGTGACTCACTGGCAGAATGTGGCAGAAGCGACGCTGTGTGACTTGGAGGCCAGGTCGGAAAGGATCACACCCTTCCCACGGGTCTTTTGGCCCCTCATGCAGCCCCCTCCCCTACTGCTCCCGCCCCTCGCCCCCCAAGCCCAGCCTCCACGTTTGGGGAAGCCCAAGCCACACGGCCCGGTGTGCAGGTGCTCTGGCCTTCAAGTCACTGCAGCCCCGCCATTGGACTTGTCCGCTGCAGCCAAACACAGCAGGGCAGAAAGGCCATCTCTGTGGGGGCTTATCCAGATTCCCGCCCACACGAAATCCCTGAACAGAATAAAATGCTCGATTTAGGCCATCAAGTTTGAGGTCGTTTGTTACAAAATGACAAATAGCCAGAACAAACAGAATACCAAACATCTCAGACCAGAGGAGCCCTGACCAAACTCCCAACCATCTTTCTCCACGTCCCCACCCTTCCTGCACCCCCAGAAGCCCTTTGTTCCCCACCAGCCTTTCCATTCGGAAGAATCCTCCAGCCAGCCAGCAGCAAAGGCAAAAAAACCCCAAAAAAACCATTCGTGACTTCCCTGTCTTGCTTCCTTCAAATCTGGGAAATCAGAGCACCCTGCCGGCTTGACCTTTAGAACCGATTGGGAAGTCAGCCACTTAGTAGCCTCTCTGTGGCCGCCACCCCTGTCCAGTCCCCGCCATCCTGCACAGAGATGTGGCCAGATCCCCCACTGGGCTGCCACTCAGCCTCCCAGGCCCTTTGGGACAGACGCAGGAGCCAGAGTGACCCTTCCCACAATCCTGCAGCTTTCCCTCTGAGGGTAGAAGCCAAAATAACTTGAAATGGTCCACGAGCCACCACCCATCCTTTTGGCCTTCCTACCGTCACTCTCTGCCTCTTGGCTCTGGCTGCCTTTGCTGGGCACATCTCTCACCTCTAGGCTTTTCCTTCCCCCAAGATACCCATACGGCCTCCTTCACATCCTAGCCTTTGTGCAACAGCCGTCGGTGAGGCCTCCCACCCAGACCGCCCCATGTGGAACTGGCCCACCGCCCCCACCACGCTCCCCAGATCTAGACACGAGCTGAAACACAGGGTGGCCAGGGAAACGCAAACTGCAGGGACATAAACACGTTCTGTGCAAAACTGAGGCCATACGAATTTTTAATGCATGTCCATGCTAGACTGGAGTCATACTTAGGATAAAAATTATCCATCATTGATTCCAAATTCAAATTCAGCTCGGTGTTCTGTATTTATTTGCCACGTTGGCAATCCTGCCCACGTCCTTGACTGTTTGGGACTCTTCCCAGAACCGTTGTTACCTTCTAATAGACTTGTATCCTCTCTCCTCTTGTGTCTATGGCGGTCACAGCTTTTTTCTTGGTTCTTAGAACAAGGCCGTGCATAGGATGGGCAACCAGTAACTATTCAGTAAGTCCCAATCCACCCGCCTGTGATACCGAGTGGGTGGGAGGTTGAGTCAAGACCCAGAGAGCCACGCGATGGAGCCAGTATGCGAACTCGGGTCGTCTTGTTCCTGCCAGCTGGTTTCTAACCACGATGCCATATATTCTTTATTTTTATTTTAAAGATGTGGGGTACAACTCAGGGTTAGGTATACAAATGGTTATGGTACAGGTAAAGTTTGGGTCTTACTTTGATCCCCACATCACCTGGCTTGAGATTAGGTACTCCTATTCTGAAGTGTGCCCCCCCCACTACTGCCAATTCCTTTCTTATAGTATTATAATTGTTCAGGGTCCGCTTATGAGTGAGAACATGTGGTACTCAGTTCTTTGTTTCTGTGAAAGATCACTGAGTATTGCAGACTCTAAATCCTTCCAAGTCACCGTGAAGGCCATATTGTCTTTAATAAACTGAAGACAATGGCTTTCTTTTCTTTTTATAGATTTAGGGGATACAAGTGACATCAGCGTAACCATCACCTGAGTAGCATTCGTACTTACTGAAAGCAAATCCACTGAGAGGAGGTGGGCTGGTGCCGGTGCCGAGGCCGCGGGAATAATGCAAGATTGCAACAAGGAAAAAAGTAGACCAAAGTAAAGTTTATGATTCACCTTTCACACTGGAAAGGGGGCCGACACTCAGAGGCAAGCATGGCCTCGAAGGGCCAAGAAATGGGTATATTTAAGGGCCTTTGGGGTCAGAGGGTTTAGGCCTGGAGAAGTGTCCAGGGTTGAGGGTTTTTGATGTTGATGGTAGGTAGTCTTAGACCTTGAGGTCACCAGACATTAGCATCTTATGTCCTCAGGTGGTGGGCTAGACGGAAGGAGACAAGGGGAGGGGGTTTTCTGGCAAGAGACTTATAACTCCTTGATCAAAAGTTGGTCTTAATAGCATTTCTATGGCTTGGCCAGCCAAGGGGGCATCTTTGATCTTCCACCTCAGACAAGGAACCTGAAAAGTTTCCTAGAGATTATGATGCTAAAC
>CAUYQG010223685.1:0-18506 GCA_963574415.1 Tarsius wallacei | reverse complement strand
TTGTTACACATATCTCTTCATGACCCGCCTGGGCAACTTGGCGAGACCTCATCTCCACAATAAATCAAAAATCAGCCGGGTGTGGTAGCGCGCGCCTGCAGTTCCAGCTACTTGGAAGGCTGAGGCGGAAGGATCGCTGGAGCCCAGCAGGTCGAGGCTGCGGTGGCCGGGAGCGGCCACTGCACTCCAGTCTGGGTGACAGAGTGAGACTGCAACTCAAAAAAAAACACAACATATCTCATAAATCATTATAAAATAAATTGAAATATAAGCCTAGCTCAGCACAATATTATTAAAACTATTAACGGATGGCCATTTACCGAGCACTTGACACATATCAAGCACTGAAAGACCTCTCCAAGTACCTCACATATCCTTCATGGAACCCTATGAGACAGGCTTTTACATAACGTGAAAAAACAGAGGCACCAAAAGATACAGTCACTTGCACAGGCCTATACAACTGGTAAGTCACAGAGCCAGGTTTTTCACCCGGGATATCTCATTCCAAATCAACTTTGGAAGGTTAGCAAACCATGTTTACGAGTTAAGTTTCCTCCCAAACAGATATAAAGATGTATGAGGGGGGACTAAAAAAAAAGCAAACAGAATTTATTTATAAAAAATTGTCATTTATTCTCACATATTTAAATTTCGATCACATTCAAAGCACTCTCCATTTGATGTAGTACACTTATTGAGATGATTTTTCCACTGCCCAAAATCGTTTTTGAACTCATCAACTTTGATGTCTTTTAGTACTTCTGTCATTTTTTGTTTCACCTCTTCCACATTGGAAAAACATTTTGCTTTGAGGACTTTTTTTATCCGGGGAGACAAAAAAAAGCCACTCAGCGTAAGATCAGGTGAATTAGGAGGGTGGGGTACGGGGAGGGGGTTCATACTGTTTTTGGTGAAAACTGCTGAACACTCAGCGCAGTGTGGGCAGGTGCGTTGTCATGGTAGAACCAGTCACCTGTTTCCCACAACCCGAAACGTTTCTTCCACAAATTGTGATGTGACCTTCTCAAAACTTCCAGATGAAAATTTTGGTTGACTGCTTAATCCAGAGGAATAAATTCTGAGTGTACTACAAGGGGCCCGCCCTCCAGATAATTCCAGTTTTTTCTGGGTCCCCCTCATATACCCTAACATATTCATGGTGGGGGTGTGTACGCATGTGTGCATATATAATTTTAAGCCACTGTTTAAAAAAAAAGTATAGACAGGTATGCATCAAATGTAAATTATGTTTAGCTTAATTTCATAAATAATTAAGAGAAAGTTAGTTAGCCATATAATGTCATACAAATGTATCTTGCATCATTACCTTTTGAAGAAGAAAACTGGAGGCTGTTTATTGCACTTCTGATATCACCAGAACATCCTTGACAGAGCAACTCAAGTGAAGTTTTGTCAGGGACAATAATTTTTCCTCCATTCTAAAATGAGAAAATTAAAAGTATTTTCTTAAAAATAAAAAGACTTCCAATCTATTTTCTAAACTTAACAGAAGTAGATTCTTTGAAATCTAAATACTAGAAAGCTTCCATGTTAAATACCAGTGTATGAAGGGTAAAAACCTTAATAACTTATTACAGGCCAGGCACAGTGGTTCATGCCTATAATCCCAGCACTTTGGGAGGCTATGGTGGGGGAATTACTTGAGCCCAGGAGTTAGGGACCAGTCTGGGCAACATAGTGAAACCTTGTCTCTACAAAAAATTTTAAAATTAGCTGGGTGTGGTGGCACATACCTATAGTCCCAGTTACTAGGGAGGCTGACTCAGAAGGATCCCCTGAGCCCAGGAGGTCAAGGCTGTGGTGAGTTGTGTTTGTGCCACAGCACTCCAGTCTGGGTGACAGAGCAAGAAACTGACTAAAAAATAAAATAAAATAAAAAGTAAATGCACACCTGAGTCCATGGGTTTGAGACCAGCCTGGGCAACTTGGCGAGGCCTCATCTCTACAACAAATCAAAAAATTAGTAGGGTGTGGTAGCACGTGCCTGTAGTTCCAGCTACTTGGAAAGCTGAGGCAGAAGGGTCACCCGAGCCCAGCAGGTCGAGACTGTGGTAGCCGTGAGCAGCATGCCACTGTACTCCAGCCTGGACGACAGAGTGAGACTGACTCAACAACAACAGCAAGAAAATTAAATGCACAAAAAATGAAATTTATATGAAAATTTCTGTACTAAGGTTTTCAGCATATTGATAGTCCGTTGAGTATTAAAAAGTCACAACTGCATCAATTCATTAAACAAAAAGATTTTTTCAGATGCAGTTTTGCTAATATTGTCCAGGCTAGTTTCAAACTCTAGGTTCAAATAGTCCTCCCACTTCAGCCTCTCAAGCAGCTGGAGCTACAAGCATGTGCCACTGCACACAGCTAATTAAAAAACATTTTCTTTTAGAGACAGGAATGAGTGTGGGATCAAGTCTTGCTAAGTTGCCCAGGCTGGTCTCAAACTCCTGGCTTCAATAGATTTTCCTGCTTTAGCCGCTTGAGTAGCTGGGACTACAGGTACACACCACAAAACGGCTATACTTTTATTTATTTTTTGTAGAGATGAGGTCTCACTATGTAGATCTTATAAAAACTGATAATAATAGAAAAATAGTACTGTTCTACAATTCTTCAATATATATTTTTATTTTGACTTTATTAGCCAAAGCGGTTCCAAAGTTCTTTCCAGACCACTTTCTGTGTATGTTTATCTATAAATATATGTAATATCTAGGTATATATAGACATACAGAGTTAAATTTTTTTTTTTTTGAGTCGGAGCCTCACTCTGTCGCCCAGACTGGAGTGCAGTGGCCGCTCCCGGCCACCGCAGCCTCGACCTGCTGGGCTCCGGCGATCCTTTCGTCCCAGCCTTCCAAGTAGCCGGAACTACAGGCACACGCTACCATGCACGGCTAGTTTTTGATTTATTGCAGAGACGACTCACCAAGTTGCCCGGGGGGGTCTCAAACCCGCGGGCTCAGGCAATCCTCTCAATTTGGCCTCCCAAAGTGCTAGGGTTGCAGGCTGAGCCACCGAGCCCAGCCAAGTTAATTTTTTTGAAGTGGGATCATATTCTATAATTTGATTTAACTTAATACAATTCTTCCTGATGTCTCTATCGGTACCTTTAAATCTATTTCATTTTTTAAAAATGTTAGCCGGGCTCGGTGGCTTAGCCTGTAATCCCGTGCTTTGGGAGGCTGAGGTGAGTGGGTTGCCTGAGCCCGCGGGTTCGAGACCCGCCTGGGCAACTTGGCGAGACCTCATCCCCACAATAAATAAATAAAAATTAGCCGGGTGTGGTA
The DNA here is from genome assembly GCA_963574415.1 of Tarsius wallacei. Classification (NCBI taxonomy): domain Eukaryota; kingdom Metazoa; phylum Chordata; class Mammalia; order Primates; family Tarsiidae; genus Tarsius; species Tarsius wallacei. Next base: position 15,192 of record CAUYQG010223685.1, on the reverse strand, counting down.
GTGCGTGCGCACCTGTAGTTCCAGCTACTTGGAAGGCTGAAGCAGAAGGATCGCAGGAGCCCAGCAGGTCAAGGCTGCGGTGGTCGGGAGCGGCCACTGCGCTCCAGTCTGGGCGACGGAGTGAGACTCCAACTCAAAAAAAAAAAATTAATAAAAAATAAAATAAAAATGTTATGAACATACCATAATTTAACTACCATTTTCCCCAAGGAAGGGACATTTACATTGTTTCCCATTTTTCTCCATTATGGATATTTATATGATATATATCTTTGCCAACATGTGCGAATGTTTATGTAGCAGCTGAGCAACCTCTCAAGTATCTATAACAACAACTAATCCCTTTCCCACTAATTGTATGTGGGAATGCCCATTTGTCCAAACCTTTGGCAATCCTGGTTATCAATCTTAATTTTTTGCAATCTGATATGTGGAAAGGAGTACATGGTTTAAATATTAATTTCTCTGATAACTAATAGGGCTAAACATCTTTCATATTTACCAGTCATTTGTATTTCTTTATGTACTGTTCTTGGTCTTTTTTTATTATAGGCATATTTTCATATATTCAGGTGTTAATGCTTTTTATCTATTTTATAAACTGCAAATATTTTTTCTAATACCATGTTTATCTTTTAACTTAATTTAGAATACCTTCTGTCATTTCCTTTTTTTATCTTTTTTTTTTTTTTTTTTTTGAGGCAAGGTCTCACTTTATTGCCCAGGCTGGTGGTGTGACCCTGGCTCGCTGCAGCCTCGAACTCCTGGGCTCAGGCAATCCTCTCACCTCAACATCCTGAATAGCTGGGACTACAGGCACATACCACCACGCCTGGCTAACTTTTACATTTCTTTGCAGAGATGAGATCTCACTATGTTGCCTAAGCTGGTCTCAAGCTCCCAGCCTCAAGGAACTCTCCTGCCTTCATTTCACAGAGTACTGGGTTAACAGGTGTGAGCCACCGGGGCCAGCTCTCTTTCATTTTTAAAGTACGTCTATCAGTTGTTCTTTTAGGCTTCTTTTAGCTTTCAGGTTTCTAATTCTTGCTTAGGAAGACTTTCCCCCACTCCAAAGTAAGTTTTATTTCCTAACACTCTTCTAATTTTAATATCTGTATTTGAACCTCTAATTTACCTGAAAACTACTTGTGTGCCCCATACCAAGATGCAACCTTATGTTTTTCTACCTAAATACCCAATTGTTCCAACAATTCCAACACTATTTATTGATTATAAAAGTCTACCTTCCTCAGTGATATAAAACCTCACCTCCATCAGATAGAAAATTCCCATTTATACATACTTATCCATGTCTGTGTCATCTTTTCATTTCATTCTTCTATTTGTCTATTACTGTGTCAATACCAGCTGTTATTTCTATAGTTTTATATTATGCACTGATAACCTAGGTAGTACTTCATCATTCATTTACAAAATGTTATTACTCATTCCTGTAAATTTTTCTTCCAGATTAACTTCATTTTATTATTTTAATTTATTATTATTTTTTTTTTAGTAGGAGTCTCACTCTGTTGCCCAGGCTGGAGTGCAGTGACATGCTCACAGCTACTTCAGCCTTGACCTGCTGGGTTCAGGTGATCCTTCAACCTGTTTTCCAAGTAGCTGGGGCTACAGATGCATGCCACCACATCCGGGTATTTTTTAAATTTATTGTAGAGATGAGGTCTTGCCAAGTTGCCCAGGCTGGTCTTGAACCCCTGAACTCAGGCAATCCTCTTGCCTCCGCTTCCACCTCCCAAAGTGCTGGGATTACAGGCGTGAGCCACCGTGCCCAGCAGTTTCACTTCACTTTATTCATTTTAATTTTTCATTTTATTTTAATACTTCTTTTTTGAGTTGGGGGTCTCACTGTCGCTCACTCTGTCTGGAGTGCAGAGGCACGATCACAGCTCACAGTTCATTGTAGCCTCAACCTTCTGGGCTCAGGTGGTCCTACCACCTAAGCCTAGCAAGCAGCTGGGACTATAGGTGCATGCCACCATGCCTGGCATTTTAAAATCCTTTTTGTAGAGATGAGATCTCACTCTGTTGCCTAGGTTAAAAAATTAAAACTAAAATATTTAGAATTTGTGGTTTTAAATTTTTTAACTTCTTAAAGAAACAAGGTCTTGCTATATTGCCCAGGTTGGATTTGTACTCCTGGGTTCAGGTGATCTGTCCCTCCAACAAGCCCACCCCCAGTCTCCTAAGTGGCTGGGAATACAGGCATGTGCCACTGTACCTGGTTCAATTTGCAGTTTTTATGCTCATAGTAGACAATGCAGATTTTTTTCAAACACACACACACACAAACATAGGTAATCCTACCACCCAGAACTAATCATATTTAGCATTTTTGTGTACTTTCCTCTAGGATGTATAGGTTTATGGATATATGTGCATTTGATTGTTATTCACCTTATTTCTTTTTATAGAGTAAATTAATCAGGATCAAACTTTAAAACCATCTGATACTTAATAGTTGTGGAATATTATGCAAGTTTTTTTCCCTCCCAAAGCTCAGTTTCCTTACCTTTAAGTGGGGTTAATGTATCAATTTTGTACACCTGTGGTAAGGTTTTAATAACATCTCATATGTAAAAAATACTTTGCAAAGTACCTGACACAGACTGAGGGCTGCACATTATTTTTATTGTTAGCATTACATAATTTTGTCTCTTGTTATTTTTAACTTGCCATTACATTGCAAGCATTTTCCCATGTTATTATTTTGGTATAATAGTTCATCATCATAACTGCTCCCTCTATTTTTTATTTCAGTTTGTTTCTAATTTTTCACTATTAATAGCTGTTTTTGGATGGGCACGGTGGCTTACACTTGTAATCCCAGCACTTTGGGAGGCTGAGGCAAGAGGATTGCCTGAGCCCAAGAGCTTGAGAGCAGCCTGGGCAACACAGGGAGACCTTGCTGAGGCAGAAAGATCGCCTGAGGCCAGCAGGTCAAAGCTGCAATAGCTGTGATCATGTTACTGCACTCCAACCTAGGAGACAGGGGATGATTGTCACTCAAAAAAAAATTAGCAAGGCACGGTGGCGTGAGTCTGTAGTTGCAGCTACTCAGGAGGCTGAGGCAGAAGGACCGTCTGAACCTAGCAGGTTGAGGTAGCTGTGAGCATGCCACTGCACTCCCCCCCGGGCAACAGAGTGAGACTCTGACTCAAAAAAAGTGACAGCAGGACAATAGTAGAGTTGAACTTTTAACAACTACCATCCTTAGATGTTGGGAGACATTTTCTTGATGACAGACACAATTTAGAATGGTAAGCCAAGCAACGAGAAGATTTACCTCAACATGAAAGTAAAAGTTTAGTAGTAGGTAAAGGTGAAAGATTTTTAAAAAATCAATTTTTCCTGCATTTGCTAAAATGGCATGCTTTATGTGTGTGATAAAATGTTTTAATTCTAAAAACCAAAATAATACAAGTCTCCAACTTCTCCAGTTTATAGAATACTATTTAAGTTGGGCTTTCTATAGTCACAAAGTCAGGTTCAATTAAACAGAGACTTACCTTGTTAGCTTCTATAGTCAATATTCGATTAAGAAATTTCATCATAATTGTTGGTGCCACAGGGTTGAAACTGTAAAATTTTATTTAAAAAGATGGTGGTTAAATGGTTAAACTAAAAATATAACTATGTGAACTTTATAAGCAGAAATTTCTTTCTTACCTAATATTTGCGACAGAACACTCTTCTTGAATTTCTTTGGGAAATAGTAACCTTTGATTATTATCTTCACTGGGACTGTCAGAGACTATAAATATAAGAGGACATCGGCCAATCTGCACATATGTCCTAAAATAACAAAATATAGTAATGTGAAAATTTAAGCCTCTTGTCATTTAATTTGGAGTTTCAAAATGCTTCATTCACTGAAATTTACCTTAGAACTTCATGTAAACTATGAGAATCTCGATAAAATTGGTTAGGTAAATCCTATTAAAAATAAAGAGTAAATATTAGTAGTTTTATTCATTGCAAATTTATTTTCAGATTTACATTTGTCAAGACAGAAAAACATTATTTCTACTGAATATATTTTAACTACAACTTTCACAGAAAATAAAGGAAACATGAAATAGCTTATATCCTAAACAATAATATGCACCAATGGAAACCCCAGTTTTCAGACCAAATTTCTTAGGGTTGCCTTACTATAAGTTATAGTATTTTCACTGAGAAGTAATTTTCCAAGTTTTTTTTTTTTTTGCTTCTCTATACTGAAATCATTTAATTTATTTGTTTATTTATTTTTTTAGAGTTGGAGTCTTACTCTGTTGCCCAGGCTGGAGTGCAGTGGCATGCTTACAGCCACCGCACCCTCAACCTGCTGGGCTCGGTGATCCTTCCGCCTCAGTCTTCCAAGTAGTTGAAACCATAGGTGTGTACCACCACGCCCAGCTAATTTTTTGATTTATTGTAGAGAAGAGATCTCACTATGTTGCTTAGGCTGGTCTCGAACCCGAGCTCAGGCAATCCTCTTGACTCTGTCTCCTAAAGTACTGGGATTACAGGCATGAGCCACAGCGCCTAGCTATAGCAGGATTTTAAAAGCTGTCCTGGCTGGGTACGGTGGCTCATGCCTATAATCCCAGCACTTTGGGAGGCCAAGGTGAGAGGATTGCCTGAGTCCAAAGGTTCAAGACCAGCCTGGGCAACTTGGTGAGACCTCATGTGTACAATAATGTAGGTGGTGTGGTGGCACATACCTGTAGTTCCAGCTACTTGGAAGGTTGAGGTGAAAGGATTGTCTAAGCCCAGCAAGTCGAGGCTGAGGTGGCCGTGAGCTTGCCACTGCACTCCAGCTGGGGTGACAGAGTTAGACTCTCACTCAAAAAAAAAAAGCTGTCCTGAGCCGAGCAAGGTGGCTTATACCTACACTTTGGGAGGCGGAGGTGAAAGGATTACCTGAGCCCTTGGGTTTAAGACCAGCCTGAGCAACATGGAGAGACCCCATCTCTACAATAAATCAAAAATTAGTTGAGTGTGGTGGTGCACGCCTGTGATTCCAGCTACTTGGAAGGCTGAGGCAGAAGGATCACCTGAGCCCAGCAGATTGAGGCTGCAATGACCTTGAGTATGCCACTGTACTCCAGCCTGAGTGACAGAATGAGACTCCGACTCAACAACAACAAAAAAAGAAAAAAAAAAGCTGTTCTTACTTCAACCAGAATTATCTTCTTATCGGTTCTCAGATCATCTCCAATCATTTGTAATTTGTTATACTTTGTTGCTCTTAGTAGAAACTCTTTGAAAACTGCTACCTGAGACTGATAGGGAAATACATGGAAGCTTGGTTCTGAAAGGAAACAAACATATCATTTTTATTTTCAACAAATTATGTACACATTAATATTATATATGTGTATATACACGTACATTCATGGTGCAGCTCACAGTACTGTAGAATGTGTTCTAAACAGAAGTTATTTAAATTTAAGATAGACTGCTCATTTCACACACTGAGATACAACCTAACTCCAATCAGTATGGCCACCATCAATAACTCAAAAAACATTTGCTGGAGAGAATGTGGGGAAAGGGAACACTTCTACACTGTTGGTGGGTGTGTAAGCTAGCACAACTTCTGTGGGAAACAGTGTGGCAATTCCTAAAGGATCTCAAAATCGATCTTCCATACAACCCACAATCCCCCTACTGGGAATATACCCAGAGGAACTCAAATCACTCTATGAAAAAGATAACTGCACATGCATGTTTACTGCAGCATTGTTCACAATAGCAAAACATGGAACAAACCGTGTTACCCATCAAAAGAAGACTGGATAAAAAAAAATGTGGGAGAGGATTGCCTGAGTCTGAGGGCTCAAGACCAGCCTGGGCAACGTGGCAAGACCTCATCTCTAAAACAAATTAAAAAAAAAAAAAATTAGCCAGGCATGGTGGCACGTGCCTGTACTTTCAGCTACTTGGAAGGCTGAGATGGAAGATCACGAGTCACCCGGCAAGCCGAGGCTGCAGTGGCCAAGAGTGTGCCACTGCCCTCCAGCCTGGGTGACAGAGTGATATTCCAACTCAAAAAAAAAAAACAAAACCAGAAACCACCACTGCCTTACTAGATGCTGGTGTGGCCACGTGCTCTTTTCTCTCTCTCTTTCTCTCTCTCTCTCTCATTTACTTTCTAAATAAACTATTTTCCAATTTAAAAAAAATGTGGTACATATACATGATGGAATATTACACAGACATAAAGGACAAAATTATGAATTTTGCAGCAACTTGGATGGACTTAAAAGTCTATAATACTGAGTGATCTATCACAGAAACAAAGAACAGAGTACCACATGTTCTCATTCATAAGCAGACCTTGAACAATTATCATAATACTATAAGAAAGGGATTGGCAGTAGTGGGAAACTGCCAGGGTGGGGGGTAGGGGCGGGATTGGCAGTAGTGGGAAACTACTAGGGGAGGGGGGCACACCTCATCAACAAGGGTACCTGCATAATGAACATTTGTATACCTAACCCTAAATTGTACCCCACATTTTTTTAAATAAAAAAAAGAATGCTCATTTCAAAAGACAAGAATAAATATAGACAATAGTAATTTTTCTATACCAAAGACTGTAACGTAGAGTTAACTGACCTCAAAACACAGACATCAGCAAAACATTCATACAACTGGTAAAAATATTTATGACTTTAGCCTACAAAACAAAGACTCTCTGAATGGGTGCCCCCATGAATGGATTATTTTCAGTGAGAAAGGTTTACCAATAAAAACAGAATGATGGTTAGTGAATTTGAGGATGAAGGAAGTCCTCTGAAGTCATGTTTCACATAGAAGACTATGAAAATGAAGACTTATCAAACTTAAGTAATGTTACTATTTAGAAAGCAGTAAAAGCTTGTAGTTCCAGCTACTCGGGAGGCTGAGGTGGAAGGATCCCTTGAACCCAGGAGTTCGAGTTCAGCCTGAGCAACGCACCAAGATTTCTGCTCTTAAAAAAAAATTTTTAAAAAATCCAGGAGCATGAGATACTAGCAGCTTAAGGGTGTGCATACCAAACACATGGCAGGTACAGAGCACATTAAAGAAGAGCTCAGAGAAGGCAGTTTAAGGACCATTCCATATTATTAAAAAGTGGATCTTCTACAAAACCCCCTTCCCTTTAAAGTAGCTGGGAGATTTGGCTGCTCCTAGTTTAGTCACCTGTAGTAGCAATAAGAAAAACTACGAAAGAGAAAAATGACAGTGCTCAAGTATATAAGCACACACGTGATGTTATGATGTAATGTCTTTGGTACTATTATCGCCTGCTGAATTTTTTTTTTTAGGGGTCATGAGCACATGTTTGTTACACGGACATATTGTGTAGTGGTGGGGATTGGGCTTCGGATGACCCATTTCCCAGAGAGTGAACACTGCACCTAACAGGTAATTTCTGAAGCCTAACCCTCCCTTCCCTCTTACAGGTATCTCCAGAGTCTATAATTTCCACCTCTGTGGCCCTTTAGTTCCCACATATAAGTGAGAACATGCAGTGTTTGGTTTTGTTTCTGAGAGAATTCACTTAGGATGATGTCTCCAACTCCATCCATGTTGGTGCAAAAGACATGATTTCATCTTTTTTATGGCTACATAGCATTCCAGGATGCCTATGTACCACATTTTCTTTATCCAGTCAGTTATTGGTGGGCACACAGGTTGGGTCCATGGTTTTGCTATTGTGAATGTGCTGCAATGAACATATGAGTACAGGGATCTTTGTAATATATTGATTTCTTTTCCGTTGGGTAGATACCTAGTAGTGGGATTGCTGGATTGAGTGGTAGTTCTATTTTTACTTCTTTGAGAAATCTCCATACGTTTTCCACATAGGCTAGTTTACAACCCCAACATTGAATAAGTGTTCCCCTTTCTCCTCATCTGCACCAACATCTGTTGTTCTTCGACTTTTTAATAATAGCTATTCTGACTGGTGTTGTCTCATTGCAGTTTTAATTTGTACTTCTTTGATGATTAGTGAAATTGAGCTTTTCACGTTTGTTGGCCCCTTGTGGTGTTTTCCTCTTCTTTTTTTTTTTCTTCTTGAGTTGGAGTCTCACTCCACTGCCCAGGTTGGAGTGCAGTGCAGTGGCACACTCGTGTATCTTCTCTTGAGAAGTATCTATCTACTCATGTCCTCTGTCCACTTTTTGTTATTTTTTTCAGTTTGAGTTGTTTGTGTTCCTTGTAAATTCTGGATATTAGTCATTTGTGGCTTAATTCACAAATATTTTTTCCAATTCCATAGGTTTTCTGTTCACTCTGTTATTTCTTTTTCTATATAGAAACTTTTAAATCTAATTAACTTCCATTTGTCTATTTTTGTTTTTGTGATATTTGCTTTTGGGGTCTTCACTATAGATTCTTTGCCTAGGTTGATGTCCAGAAGAGTTTTTCCTAGATTTTCTTCTAGGATTTTTAGTTTCAAGACTCACATTCAAATATTTAATTCATTTTGAGTCAATTTTTCTATATTGTGAGAAGTAGGGGTCCAGTTTAATTCTTCTGCATATGGGTACCAATTTTCCCAGCACCATTTATTTAATGGGTATCCTTTTCTCATTGTTTATTTTTGTCAGCTTTGTTGAAGATTAGTTGGTTGTACATTTGCGGCTTTATTTCTGGGTTCCCTACTCTGTTCCATTGATCTGTCTACTCTTGTACCAGCACCGTGCTGTTTTAGTTACTGTAGTCTTGTAGCACAATTTGAAGTCAGGCAATGTGACGCCCCAGTATTTGCTCTTTTTGCTTACGACTGCTTTGGCTATTCGAGTTCTTTTTGGTTCCATATAAACTTTAGAATTCTTTTTTCTAGTTCTCTGGAAATGATGTTGGGATTTTTACAGGGACTGAGTTGAATCTGTAGATTGCTCTGGGCAGTATGGTCATCTACAGTTTCTTTTATCAGCATTCTCCTTGTAAAGATTTTTCACCTTCTTGGTTAAGTATATTTCTAGATATCTTATTATTTTGGGGGCTATTGTAAATGGGATTGGGTCAGTTCTTGGCATAAGCATTATTGGTGAATAGAAGTGCTACTGACTTTAATTCACTGATTTTGTATCCTGAAAGTTTACTGAAGTTGTTTATCAGGTCTAGGAGTTTCTTGGAAGAGTTTTTAGGGTTTTGCTTTCTTTTCTCCAAATAAATTTCAACTGTTCTCAAGCCTCCAGGGATTCTTATTCTATTCATTCATTGAGTTGTGGTCTCACTCTGCCTCCCAGGCCAGAGTGCATTGGCCTGATCATGATTCACCATAGCCTTGACCTGCTAGGCTCAGGCTATCCTTCTGCCTCAGCTTCCCAAGTGTCTGGGACTACAGGTGCAGGACATTATGCCTGGCTAACTTTTTGATTTTTGTAGAGAAGTTTTGCTATGTTGCCCAGGGCGGTCTTAAAACTCCTGGCCTTGTAGGACGTGGTGGCTCACACCTGTAATCCCAGCACTTTGGGAAGCCGGGGTGAGAGGACTGTCTGAGCCCAGGTGTTTGAGACTAGCCTGAGAAACTTGGCAAGACCTCGTCTCTACAATAAATCAAAAATTTAGCTGGGCATGGTGGCACACACCTGTAGTTCTAGCTACTTGAAAGGCTAAGGCGGAAGGATTGCCTGAGCCCAGCAGGTCAAGGCTGCGGTGGCCAAGAGAGTGACACTACACTCTAGCCTGGGCAAGAGTGAGACTCCGACTCAAAAAAAAAACAAAAAACAAAAAACAAAAAACTCCTGGACTCAAGCAATCCTCCAACCTTGGCCTAGCAAAGTGGTAGGATTATAGGAATGAGCCACTGGGCCTGACCAATTTTCTAGGTATACAATCATGGCATCAGTGAACAGAAAAGTTTGACTTCCTCCTGCTGATTTGAATGCCTTTTGTTTCGTTCTCTTGGCTATTGCTCTTGCAAGGACTACGATTACAATGCTGAATAGGAGTTACTTTAAGGTCTCCTTCCAAATGCCAAAGACAGTCTTTGTCTTTTACTCTGATTTTATTCTAACAGGCATTTACTAAATCTAAGCTATCTTATGAGGGGGGACGAAGTTCTTTTAACATGCATTAAGGCTCAATTTTACAAAAAAAAGATATTGTCTAACCACCTAGACAGATCCTGGAAAAAAGTTCATAAAGAATGCAAACAGAGCCGGGCTCAGTGGCTCAGCCTGTAATCCCGCACTTTGGGAGGCTGAGGTGAGTGGATTGCCTGAGCCCGCGGGTTGGAGACCCGCCTGGGCAACTTGGTGAGACCTCATCTCTACAATAAATCAAAAATTAGCTGGGCGTGGTAGCACGTGCCTGTAGTTCCAGCTCCTTGGAAGGCTGAGGCGGAAGGATCGCCAGAGCCCAGCAGGTTGAGGCTGCGGTGGCTGGGAGCGGCCACTGCCCTCCAGTCTGGGTGACAGAGTGAGACTCCAACTCAAAAAAAAAAAAAAAAAAGAATGCAAATAGAAGAGCTTATTATCTTACAAAACAATTAAGATTTAATCCTCAAAAAAAAAAATCCCACAGTGAAGGTACAGTTCCCTTCCTTCTTGGGAAATTACTTCTCTGAAACTTGGAAGTATGGGGAAAAAAATGCACTCATCCAGTTTCATCTAAAAGCCCCATTAAGTTTTCCCCATTATTTCCATTCTCTTCACAGCTAACTTTACCAGGATTAAACATCTTGAAATCTTCTTTTTCGAAGTCTGGTAAAACGGGATTAGTCCACTCTTGTATTTGAATACCATGCTCCTTTGATAGTATTTTTATAGTAGTGGTCTTTCCACATCCAGGAGGACCTGTTATTAATAAAATAGATCCACCCTAAAAGCAAATAGAAACAATAATTAAAAACCAAAAATCACAGAAATGTGAGAATACTATTTTTGAATTTTCTTTCTTTCTTTTTTTTTTGAGTTGGAGTCTCACTCTGTTGCCCAGATTGGAGTGCAGTGGCCGCTCCCGGCCACTGCAGCCTCGATCTGCAGGGCTCCGGCGATCCTTCCGCCTCAGCCTTCCAAGCAGCTGGAACTATAGGCGTGCGCGCTACCAGGCCCAGCTAATTTTTTATTTATTGTAGAGATGAGGTCTCGCCAAGTTGCCCAGGCGGGTCTCGAACCCACGGACACAGGCAATCTACTCACCTCAGCCTCCCAAGGCACGGGATTACAGGCTAAGCCACCGAGCCCGGCTTGAATTTTCTTTCTAAATATTATTTATTACTTTGACAACTATTTACTGAATGTATGGTATAAGCAGACTAAATTTCACAATGATGCTTGCTGGAATAAACCAGTTTTAGATAAAATGAGAGAATCTTATTTCCTAAACCTTAAGCTTCTCTTCTGATAATTCCTCAATTTTTGTATTATGTCCCTCCCAAGGACATAGTTCTTAGTAGCCACAATAAAGCAACTAAACTTTGGTTAAATTAGGGAAGTAACATCTGGAACAATGATTACTAGAGAATACCTGAACTCATAAAAATCCAATCTTAATACAGACCTCTCAATGGATAATATAATTTAATATTATACAAACATAATATCACTTTGGGAAGACCTCAGTTTGGTTATTATTTTTAAAATGTATATTAAGAAATATATGTACCAGAGACCCTTTTGCCTTGGTGCACTCCTGAGAGCAAAATGGGTCACCAGTAGCTCTAATGAAACCACCCATAGAAATTCAGCAAGGGTTCTCGCTTGCTGTCAAACTGTCACACTCTGATCTGGAAATACTGCCTCAATATGTGCCATAAGTGTCACCATCAGTACACGAAGAACCAGATTAGGTTTCATTAAGTTGGACTGAGTGATCTTCCTTGAATGGATTATCCAAGGCATCCACCCAATGAAATCATGTTAGCTCCTTGTACACAAAATAAAAATCCTAAAAGGCTGGGCATGGTGGCTCACACCTATAATCCCAGCACTTTGGGAGGCTAAGGTGAGAGGACTCCCTGAGCCTCCGGGTTTGAGACCAGCCTGGGCAACTTGGAAGACCTCATCTCTATAATAAATAAAAAACTAGCCAGGTGTGGTGGCACGTGACTGTAGTTCCAGCTACTTGGAAGGCTGAGGCAGAAGGATCGCCCGAGCCCAGCAGGTCGAGGATGCAGTGGCCATGAACATGCAACTGCACTCCAGCTTGGGTGACAGAGCTAAAGAAAACCATAATACTTGAACAAGAATAGCATTTAAAACAAACTTACATAAAAAACTTTTTCAGCAAAACTGCAGAATTATGTCCATTTCAGAACTACTATTTCTGTTTAGTTCAAAAACTGAGTTCCATCCAGCAATTAATCAACGAAAAAGATTTAAAACTTATGTTCTTTCCAGTTGGAAATGTATTTCAAAGTAACCAAATAGCCCCAGCTAGAGATAGCAAACTTTTGTACAGAAAAATGCCAGCAGATAATTTTAGAAATAGTAGAATCATTAGAAAATCATCATTTCACAGCCCTGGTAAAATACGTGATCCAAGCAAGGATTGAACATTGATGCTAAAGCACGCAGGTCAAAGACTGCTGGGAAGCTGGGCACTCACATGTTGCCACAGTATCTCCCCATAGGTCATGTGCCAGTAGTGAGGGAGAGTTGCTCTGCAACGAAGATGATTACTATCATGTCATTAATCTAGTGACCGAACTTAACATTAAAGATAGCAGAACCTCCCATACTTTCCCACTTGACACAACATAAGATACACACCATGACGTTTAAAGTATTCTTGTAAAATATTCAGCTTTAGTCTAATCATGCCTTTGATGCAAAATTCCAGATTATACAAAATGCAGGATAGAAGAACAAGCTAAAGCCGGGCTCAGTGGCTCGGCCTATAATCCTGCGCTTTGGGAGGCTGAGGTGAGTGGATTGCCTGAGCCCGCGGGTTTGAGACCCGCCTGGGCAACTTGGCGAGACTTCATCTCTACAATAAAAAATCAAAAATTAGCCGGGTGTGGTAGCGTGTGCCTGTAGTTCCAGCTCCTTGGAAGGCTGAGGCGGAAGGATCGCCGGAGCCCAGCAGGTCGAGGCTGCAGTGGCCGGGAGTGGCCACCGCACTCCAGTCTGGGCGACAGAGTGAGACTCCGACTCAAAAAAAAAAAAAAAAAAAAAAAGAACAAGCTAATCATCATCAGGAGGAAACAGCCTAACAAGTGCAGAATGTGAGACTTATACAAGTCAATGTGGCTGGGATGGAAAAAAAGGGTACAGGGGGTTATTATTAGATTTTAAAAAGAGTTGTCACAATCAGTTGTAATGTGTGGCCCCTGATTAGATCCTGCTTGAAACAAACCGGCTTCAAAAAGATATTTTAGGGACAACAGGAGAAATGTGAATATAAATTGATCATTAGGTAACATTAGGGCATTATATTTAATTTTGTTAGATAAAACAATGGTATTATAATTAATTAGGAAAACAATTAAAAACAATAGAGCTGGCAAGTGCAGCCAGTGGTCTCTGGGGGCGCATTGCCAGGACAGCATGTTTCCTGGGTCGGTGCCTTGTACAGGCGCATCCTGACCCTGCACCAGGTTCTGCTCCCTGACCTCAAAGCCCTGGGCGACCAGTACATGAAGGATGAGTTTAGGAGGCACAAGACCATTGGTTCTGACAAGGCTCAGCATTTCTTACAGGAATAGTAGGTATATGCAGCAGTGTTACGGCAACGAGCTAACTAAAACAGACAAAAAAACACAACTGAAAAGCATGTTTTGGCACCTCCCACCCAGAGGAAAAGCTTAATGACTTTCGTGATGAACAAACTGGACATCTGCAGCTGATGCTAGAAGCCATTAAACCCAAAAGACAGTTTAGTATTCCTAAGTCTAGAGAACCAAAATTTTATTCTATACAATAAAGCTTAACATGTAAAATTCAGAACCCCCTTTATGTATGCATGTATGTATGTATGCATTTATTTTGAGTTGGAGTCTCACTCTGTTGCCCAGGCTGAAGTGCAGTGGCACACTCACAGCCGCCCCAGCATCGACCTGCTGGGCTCCGGCAATCCTTCCACCTCAGCCTTCCAAGTAGCCGGAACTACAGGCACGCACTATCACGCCTGGCTAATTTTGTTGATTTATTGCAGAGACGAGGTTTTGCCAAGTTGCCCAGGTGGGTCTCGAACCTGCAGGCTCAGGCAATCCACTCGCCTCGGCCTCCCAAAGTGCTGGAATTACAAGCTGAGCCACTGAGCCCGGCCGAGAACCCCTTATTTTAAATACCATTGGTTTTAAAAATGTATTATTTTAGCTTTGAGAATGCCCAGTGTTAATGAAACATCTTATATTTTTAGATGTTATGAATATAATATACGAATCAGGATGACTAGTCATAACTGAAAACCTTTACAACATTGTTAGAATAACAGCACTTGCTGGATGAAACTCAGTTTTTGAACTACACAGAAATAGAGGCTCTAAGATGGAAAAATTCTGCAATTTTGCCAAAAAAGTTTTTTATATAAGATTGCTTTAAATGCTATTCTTGTTCAAGTATTATGGCTTTCTTTAGCTTTATTAGAGATGTATATCATGATAGATGCAGAATTTCTACAAGGTTATTGTTTATATACATTGTCATTCTGAATGTTTCCTTATTTCTACTTTAATAATGCATACATGATTTTTTTCTGAATGTGTTCTCTTTCTGAGTTGTTAAAGACGTAAAGAGAAGCTTTAAGATGCACTATTATGTTATCATTTCTATAATAGATAATGCGAAGTGTAATATATTTTTAGAGTTTGTTAACAAATGACTTAAATAATTCATGGTTAGCTTGAGAATCTCATTAATTGCCTAATGGTTGGGAAATTAGTTCATAATTTTTCTTACACTTAAGTTGATTTATAAATTTGTTTTTTTTTTTTGAGTTGGAGTCTCACTCTGTCGCCCAGACTGGAGTGCAGTGGCCGTTCCCGGCCACCGCAGCCTCGACCTGCTGGGCTCCGGCGATCCCTCCGCCTCAGCCTTCCAAGTAGCTGGAACTACAGGCGCGCACAGGCGCGCGCTACCACGCCTGGCTAATTTTTTGTAGAGATGAGGTCTTGCTTGCCCAGGCGGGTCTCGAACCCGCGGGCTCAGGCAATCCACTCACCTCAGCCTCCCAAAGGCGCGGGATTACAGGCTGAGCCACCGAGCCTGGCTGCTGGCCTGTTTCTTAATCCAGCCC
>CAUYQG010223684.1:0-15589 GCA_963574415.1 Tarsius wallacei | reverse complement strand
TTTAGGTGTCAGGCAATCACTGGAGATACACGCTAATACATAAATGTCTCCAGAAGCATGGAATGCTTTCTACACTTTCCGCTCTCTGTTTTTGAACTTGCTCTCTTTTTCCCTCTAAAATGCCCACATCATGATGAAGTTCTCATCACTTTCTTTTTTTTTTTTTTTTTTTTTGAGTTGGAGTCTAACTCTGTCGCCCAGACTGGAGTGCAGTGGCCGCTCCCGGCCACCGCAGCCTCGACCTGCTGGGCTCCGGCAACCCTTCCGCCTCAGCCTTCCAAGTAGCCGGAACCACAGGCGCGCGCTACCACGCCCAGCTAACTTTTTTGATTTATTGTAGAGATGAGGTTTCGCCTGCCCAGGCAGGTCTCGAACCCGCGGGCTCAGGCAATCCACTCACCTCAGCCTCCCAAGGCGCGAGATTACAGGCTGAGCCACCGAGCCCGGCTCTCATCACTTTCAAGACCCAGTTCACAACTTAATACCAACTCCCACTTTCAAATATGTGAGTTTACATTCTCTCTTGTGTAACATTGTTTTTTACAATCACAATGCACCACACTGTGCTGTAATTATTTATTTACATTCCTGCCTTCTGCACTAGACAGTGTATTTGTTGATCACAAAGGCTGTAACGTATTCTTCTTAGCATACTCAGCTTTAGAATAGTTTCTGGCATGTAATAGACATCAAGAGAATATTTGTTGAATGAGTTAAAGAATGAATGCAATGGTAGAGGGAACTGAGAGAACAGGATATAATTAAAAGATATTTAGGTATTAAATTTGATAAAGTTTCATAACTCTGGGGATGTGAGGGAGATAGATAACCTATCTAACAGGAGTACTTGTATGATGATCAAATAGAGATATTTAGAAGAAACACTGAAAGATGAGGCTAAAACTTATAAGAGAAAGGTAGAACCCAAACATACTGATTCAGGAGACATTTATGTATTAGCGTGTATCTCCAGTGATTGCCTGACACCTAAATGCTAGGATTTCTCCTTGTTGGGAAATTTTTGCTCTAATGACTTTAATTACTACAACTAAAACCCACCAAGTCTATATTTCTACTTTAGATCTCTTCATACACATATGCCCAATTGCTTATTGGATAACTTCACTTGAATTCACTAAAAAAAAATTATTTTTGAGTACCTACTATGTGTGAGGACCTTTTCTAAGTGATGGGAATGGTGATCAAAGCCAAAGGTTTTTTTCCCATGAACTTTACATGGGCTATGAGGAGGGGATATAGGCAATCAGCAAATAAATGCATCATAAAATGTCAGACAGTGATAAGTATTATGAAGAAAAATCAGAATGATTGAATGGCTAGAAAAGGAGAGGTGATAAACTAGGAAAGACCTCTCTGATAAAGGGACACTGAGTGCAAAAGTAAGCTATGCAGATACAGTGTATGGTGGCAGTGTTCCAGGCAGAAGAAGGAATACCTACAGAGTCTTAAGATGAAAGTGTGTGGTCCGGCTCAATGGCTCAGCCTGTAATCCCAGCACTCAGAAAGGCAGAGGCGAGTGGGTGACCTGACCCTGCAGGTTGGAGACCAGCCCGGGCAACTTGGTGAAACCTCGTCTCTAAAAAAAAAAAAAAAAAAAAAAATTAGCCGAGTGTGGTAGCATGTGCCTGTATTTCCAGCTACTTGGAAGATTGAGGAGGAAGGATTGGCAGAGCTCGGTAGGTCAATGCTGGGATGGCCGTGAGCGTGCCATGGCACTCCAGCCTGAGCAACGGAGTGAGACTCCAACTCAAAAAAGAAAAGAAAGTGTGCTTGACTTGTTTGAGGAACGGCAAGCAGGACCATGAGGGAGCATAGTCAGGTGATCAGAGAGTATGGAGTGGGAGCGGAGGGTATGACTTTAGAGGCCATCTCAAGGACTTTGGATTTTATTCTATGTGAGATGAATGGTTATTAGGGAGTTTTGAGCTAAACAATGACACAATCTGATTTAAGTTTAAAGGAATCACTCTAGCTGCTACATTGAATGTCAGCTGTAAAAGGAAAAGGGAGAAAGCAAGGAGGCCAATTAGAAGACTATTGCTTAATCCCAGAGAGAGATGGTGTTGGCTTGGGCTAGGATAAAAGCAGAAGAAATGGTGAGAAGTGGTCAGATCAGACTCTGGATGTATTTTGAAGTTAGAGCCAGGGATTTGCTCATCAACTGTGTGAGAAAAGACAACTATCGTTTCTGTGTTTTGGCTTTAATATCCTCCAGTAACCTTGAAGTCAATATGAGGGTGGACCCCAAATCCCGGAATTTATTGATAAAAAATTGTGTGTTCTTACATGTTTAAACTTCAGTCACCTTCAAAGTACTCTCCATTTGATGCAATACACTTATCAAAATGCTTTTTTCGTTGCTCAAAACGGTTTTTGAACTTGTCAGTTTTAATGTCTTTTACTGCTTCTGCTGTTTTTGTCTCACCTTTTCCACAGCAGCAAAACGGTTTTCCTTTGAGAACTTTTTTCATTTGGGGAAACAACAACAAAAAAAAAACTCACTCATGGTGAGATCAGGTGAATAAGGAGGGTGGGGTACAGGGGTCATGCTGTTTTTGGTCAAAAACTGCTGAACACTCAGCATGTTGTGGGCAGGTGTGCTCATAAATCACCCATCATGAAATGGGCAGACGTGTTGAAAGAATCTCCAAAAAAAACCTCACTGAAGCCAAATGCAGCCTCTCACAACAATGGCAGCTGGTACACGGATGCTGATGGGTTCCTAGAACACTTACCTAGCAGGGGAAGCCTGTACTACAAGGGGCCTGCCCTCCAAAAGATAATTCTATTTTGGGGAGTCCCCCTCATATATCCTAAACTAAATTCATGTTATTCTTTCCAGCTATCACTCTTTCTCCAATAATTAAAGTTCAGTGAGTGGTATTACCATCTGCCCAGTGTCTCAAGAAGTAGACCAATATCTCCACGCTGTTCTTACCATTTTTTTTTTCACTTTCTGAGACTAATCAAACACCACCAAAGTCCTGCTACCTTTGCCACCTTTATGATCTTAAATGCATTCACTTCTATTTATCCACCATTTCATTTCAGGCCATTGAACTGTCTTGCTTAGATTATTCCTAAAGCTTCTTCGCTTGCCTTCAGAATTTCTCCATTTCATCCTATTCTTCGAAGCAATCTTCCCAAAACTCAGTGAAATAGATCAGTGACTTCTAGATCCTCTGTTGCCTGGTATCATCTTGCCTGTCTTCCCTCATGCTGGGCTCTTCAAGCTCCAGATACCCACTTTCTTCTCTGCCAGTGCTGTGTTCTTTTATATCCAGTCCTTCCCCGTGCTGTTTCCTCTGCCCCATAGGCATTTTCCAATTTTTTTTTTCCTGGCAATAATTAAGACTTATCTTTTAGATTCAGTTTAGTCATGAGACCTTGACATCTTCCCTGGTTGAAAAATCCTCCCTGGCTCATTTTCATAATATACTGTATCATATAAGGAAGACAATGTCTTTATTTCCTAAACGTTAACAAGTAGTCTGGACTTTCAAGAAAGTACTGAATGCTATTGTATGTATGTGTTGAACTGTTTGTTTTGTCTCAGTCTGTACTAATAGCTTAACTCATTTAGGGTTGAGTTAGTTGGCTGTTTAGGTCTTGCTAATATGATTTAATCATTGCATGTGAAATGCATAGCCTCTGAGTAGCTACCCTAATACACATTTTTTTAATCCTGAACGTTAGCAGAGAATTATTTTAAAGAGCTATTTTGGAAGAGATGTGTTTAATTTCTTTTTCTTTTTTGTGAATATAAGGGGAGACTAAGGATCTCTTGCTCACCTCCACTTACTAGCTCAGTGTTTAGAGATTATGTTTCCTTTTCTTGGCAACCAACCAGTTGTGAGGAACAGGTAGTTGAGGAGAGGAGCACAGTATGGATGATCCGGACACAGCAGGCAGCAGAGCAGACCTGTGGTTACAAGGGAAAGAAACAGGGGAACATACACATTAACTTAATTAAAAGAGAGCTGCCCTTCCTTTTCCTAATATGGTATTAAACACTTAATATCTTGTTTAGGAAACAGTATTCAAAGGCAATATGAGAAAAATAAATGTGACCTGAGGGAATAAATTAGTCTCTTTGAATTTTTTAACAGAATGTTATTACTAATTTTTAAAATGCATGTGAGTTAGTAAAGCCAGCCACACATTTGCTAGTACGATGAAAATATTTCTGTGAAGTTCACAAGGGATTTGAACTTCCAGATGTTTGCTTTGGAATGTGATTGCAATGACATCACAAATATATTTGAAAATATATCTGTAACTATGATCATAGTCTTTCAAAATTTGAAATGCAAAGAGTAGCAAAAATATATACCATTGTGTAAATATTTGGCACTTCTTACAAACATATTACATATTTTGTATGTAAGACATAGATACTTTCTGAAATAGTCAAGTGAAATGATTTTAAAGTACTTTAAAATAATATGGGTACTCTCCTACTGAGATGATATTTTCTGAACAATATCATTTATAGAAATCTTATACAAAAAAGAATGTCATTTAACTATGCTATAGTCCATTTCTTTGCTGTTTCTTAACTATGAGGTTTTTCTTCTATTTATTAAAATAATAATGTCCATCAAGCCATTCAAAGGTATTTATTGAGTATCTCTTATGTGCCAGACAACAGTCCAAGCACAAGGATTCACCTGTTAACACAATGAAGTCCCTGCTTTTGTGGATTTTACTCTGTGGAGGGGAGAGAGACAACAAACAAGTTTTTAGACAGTGCTTTGTATGATGATATATGCAGTGGAGAAGAAGGGAGAGCACTGTCGTTCTCTCTTAGTGTCACTAGGCAGAGCCTATTGGATATGATGATAGGAACAGATAAAGGAGAAGTAAAGGACAAAGCAATTTTATCACTCATTATTGGTCTCTTCAGGGATTCACTATCTTCTTGTCTCAATCATGGGAAGTTGTGTGATTCCAGGTACTTATCCATTTCCTCTAGATTTATAGTATACACCCATAGAGATACTCATAGCATTCTCTGAGGATCTTCTTTTTATTTCTGTGAGATTGGTTGCAGTGTCTCCTTTGGCATTTCTGATTGTGTTCATTTGGATTTTCTCTCTTTTCTTCTTTGCTATTCTGGCCAGCAGTCATCAATCTTGCTTATCCCTTTAAAGAACCAACTTTTCGTTTTGATCCTTTGTATGTCTTTTTGGGTTTCAACTTCATTCGTTTTGCTCTGATTTTGTTTTGTTTTTTCTTCTGCTAACTTTGGGATTTAGTTTGTTCTTGTTTTCTAGTCCCTTTAGGTGCAACATTAGGTTATTTATTTGAGTTTTTTTTTTCTTGATGTGGGCATTTAGCATTATAAACATTTCTTAACACAGCTGTTGTGGCGTTCCAGAGTTTCTCATATGTTGTGTCCCTATTTTCATCTGTTGTTTTTATTTGTCTTGATTTTTTTTGTTTACCTAAAAGTCATCCTGAAGCAAGTTGTTTAGTTTCAAGTAGAGTAAGAGCATGTGGAAAGACCTGAGGGTGGAGTATTTGCTTTAAGGAGTGCTAAAGTGGATAAGTGACAAAGCTGTTAGACTTGAGATCCAAGACTTGAGTGTGGAAGTTGATGATGATGCAAACCACGTAGGACCTTGTATGAAGGGGAATGCCCCCCACCACACAAAAAAACCAACAGAATAATCTTTGGGTTGGGCCCCTTGTAGTACGCTTGGAATATGTTCCTCTGGATCAAATGGTCAACCAAAGTTTTCATCTGGAAGTTTTAGAAGGTTGAACCACAATTTGCAGAAGAAACACTCCAAGTTGTGGCAAACAGGTAACTGATTCTTCCACCATGACAATGCACCTGCCCACCCACACTGAGTATTCAGCAGTTTTTGGCAGTATGACTCCCATATCCCACCTTCCCTATTCATCAGACATCACCACTAGCAACTTTATTTTGTTTCTTTGTTTCCTTGAGGATGAAAAGAAGTCCTTATAAGGAAACGTTTTGCCATTGTGGAAGAGGTAAAACAAAAAATGGCAGATGCACTGAAGGCATCAAACTTGATAAGTTTAAAAACTGTTTGAGCAGTGGGAAAGCGTCTTGGTAGGTGTATTGCACCAAAGGGAGAGTACTTCGAAGGTGACTGAAGTTTAAACATGTAAGAATAAATACACAATTTTTATAAATAAATTCCAGGATTTTGGGGTCCTCCTTGTATATCAATAAACAAGCTTTGGGTTTTGCTTTATAAAAGACTGTCATCTTCTAGATAGTTTTAAGTAGAGGCAAAAATGATTCGCATTTTAAAAGTATGGCTGTGGCTGCTGTATTGAGAAGCAAAGGAGGAAGTGGAAAGATCAGTTAAAAGACTAGTTTTATAATCTAGTTCAAATGAGGGTGGCTTGGACCATGATGGTAGAAGGGTAGAAATTGCAAGAAGTGGTCAGATTCCAGATATATTTTGAAGGTTGTGCTTACAAAATTTTCCAGTATATTGAATTTGAAATGTGAATGAAAGAAAAGAGTCATGTATTATTTAAAATTTTGCCACTACACTTCTGGCATTTGTAACTTTTATATGTACTTTTAAAATACACTTTGTTTCAATGTGTAGCACATAATTTTAAATGTTTCTTAGAGTGCAAAGCAGAGTTCTTATCGATTTTGCTAATTTTTCAGTATTTTAGCTTATAGCTCAAAAACTTATTTTCACTTCTCACTCCAGGACACCTGGCATTACCTGCAGCTGATGTAATTTTTAAATTTAGAATTGTAAGTCTAAATTTCACTATTTTGTCATTTTTTAACATTTACAGAGAAAAGCCTTGGCTGTGAGAAGCAATTGATAATGACCTGCTTAATATCTATTCTTCCCTTCCTTATTGAAAATAGATCTTTGATTTGGTTCAAAGTGGCAGTGTTCCTAACTAAAAATACTCATTTACCTAGCTTCCCTTGCAAGTAGGTGTGGCCATACAACCCACTTCCGATTGGTAAGATGTAGGGGAATTTGCTTATAGAGTTACAGGAAAGGTGCTTTAAGAGATGCAGACAACGTGATGCTTCTCCTTACTGCCTTTTTCTTATCTTCCCACTTAGACCTGCACTGTGGAGAAGCAGAATCCAACTTAAAATTTCAAGTGAATATTTAATGTTTTAGAGATCTGGTTATTTCAGAAGGAGCTTATCACAACTTAATTATTTTCCTATTTTTAAGCAATAGAAATTAGCATATGGAAGAATGTAGCACTTTTCTGGATACCTTATGCTAAGTGTCAAGAAGAAAATTGTTAGAAGAGAACATGATTAAAAAATGGGAATCAATCCATTATCACTTTATTTTTATTTTTCATTTCTATGCAGTAGTCTACCATGAAAAATTGGAAAGTCATATTTACCTTGTTCACTTATCTATAGTATCAAGTAGAGTTGGGATTTTCTCCTGCTGTTCTGTAATCATTAAGTGGCCTTGAGCCAGTTGACTAATCTAGCTAAGCCTCAGTTTCCTCATTTGTAAAATGAGATTAATAGCTATTTTCTCATTAATTTGTGAGGATTAAATGATTTTCTATAGGTAAATTATATAAACCCCATGAAATCCTAGAGTCTATGTTGGGCACACAGAGTGTTAACTGATATTGTTGCTATTATTTTCACTGATATTCATAAATCTATGTGCTGTTTATTAGAGTAACACAGTGAAATGTTTTACTAATAAGGTTTGTGTTGCACACATTGTTGATAAAAACAGGAAAACAGGAAAAAAGCTCTACAGAGCTGGAGGTGACCATAGATCTGATAATAGATCCACTGGGGTGGCTGCCGAGAGAGTAAAAGGACTTCCCACAAGGAGAAAGCTCATGGACAGCTAAGAACTTTTCCTTACCTTTGTGTTCTCATTACTGTAATGCCACTGGGCCAAGCATCTCAATGCTAAAAACATCTTAGCAATGCATTGTACTTTTGTTGTGTCTGTCTCCCATCTGACAACATCTCAATCTTGTATATAATATGCCTTATTGAATTCCTTGGAAGTATTGTTTCCATTTGAAAAGCTTTTCACCTTCTCTACTGTAATCTGAGTTGAGCAATCTCATGTGCATGTCTGTAGAATAGGATTTAAGAACTTATTAGACATATTAAAACTAGAGGCAAGCACAGGTGCAGGGCTCCTGCCTTCTATTTCATTTGCATAATAGTAGCTGGTAATTGAAGCTGTCAGTGGTTACCTGGCTAAACACAAAAGATAAACACACTGTATTCAAGCCTGGTTCCCTAAATCTGTCTGGCTTTTATTCTTTACAAAGTTTAATGAATGTTGTTAACATTTACTAGTATATACAGGTGTGGAATTCTAGAATTCCTATTTATAAATTCTTTTACTGGAATGTCCCAGTCTCTTCTTTAAACCTTATTTTTAACTCCTCTAGCTAGAAAGGAAGTTTTTGCCGCTAAATCCTTTTTTCTTTTCAGAGTGGGTACCTTTTGCAATTTTAATTATAGAAGAGCCTTAACTGTTGGCAAAACAAAGCTATTTGATTTCTTGCCTCAGGGAAGTTTAAAAAAGGATTGGAGAAAATTCTATGGACTGAATAAAATTCAGTCAATTTCTCTCAGACTTTTAATATTTGAAACAAACAAACAAAAAAAAACTTTTAAAGCCCTATAACAATAATTTAACAATGTATATCATCAGAAACTTTTTGATGCAAATAAATTTTACATCACATAGAATACATACTCCAAGGATGTCCATCTTAGAGTTATTTATGACACAAAATGCCTAGGAAACTTTCTGTAGTAAATGTAGAACTCACATGCAAATACTAAGCTGTCTTTAAAGGAGTGTTGTAAAAAACCATTTGATTACTTGAGAATATGTTCTGGATTTCTTTAGTAAGAATTAGAAACAACAAAAAGGATGTATAATAGTATATCCAAATAATGGGAATATATACATAAATATTCATTGGATCTAGTACTCTGGTTATAATTATCAGACAACTATGATCATTGGAATAGAACACCATGATTAATTATTGTCTACCACTGGTAAAGTAAAAGATGCTAACATCCTGAATGCAACATACTTAAAATTCTTGCAAAAAACAGCACAAGTGATTATTTCTGGGAGGTAGGATTAAATAAATATATTATCCACAAACAAATGAACAGAAAACTAATTTTACAAAGAAATTCACCAAAGTTTTCTTATTATACTTTTGTTAAGATTTAGAAAATTCAGATCACTTTCATATTTCTGTATAGAGCCAGGCCATCTCACCTGGCTTTTGGCAATTTATGCTGGCTTGATTTTTGTAGTTATATGTACTTAGATACAATGCATTATTAATCTCAATGATTACAAATAGAGAATTATTTCTTAAAATTTTGATCGCTTTAAAGCATAACAAATTTACTTCTGTTCTATTTATCTATAGAAATGAAACAATTTATCACATCAGTTTGGTACTAAGATTTTGAATTTTAAACTCTTATATCTGGAATATAAAGAGATTTTCTTCTTGTTTCAGAAAGTAAACCATGGGCTCATGTGACACTAAAAATGTCACTAAAATAAAGATATTTTATTTTACTAACACCTTTACAGGACAAAGAGAGCCACACTAAAAAATTATGAATGACATCCTCCAATTTCCAGACAGTAAATGAATTTTATTTATCAGCATTTTTTTTTTTGAGTTGGAGTCTCACTCTTGTCACCCAGGCTGGAGTGCAGCAACATGCTCACAGCCACCACAGCCTTGACCTGCTGGGCTTAGGCAATCCTTCCACTTCAGTCTTTCAAATAGCTGGAACTGCAAACGCATGCCACCATGCTGGCTAATTTTGTGAATTATTGTAGAGATGAGGTCTCACTAAGTTGCCCAGGCTGGTTTCAAACCCCCAGGCTCAGGTAATCCTCTTGCCTCAGCCTCCCAAAGTGCTGGGATTGCAGGCTGAGCCACTGTTCCCAGCCTATCAAAATTTTTAATGGAACATATGTTTTCCTTTTTTGTAAAATGTAGGAATGATAGAAACCATTAGGAAACAGGAGCTATTAAAGGTTAATTTATAAAAATATCAAAGAATCTTTAAAAATTTAAATTAAGCGGAATGTTTTACTTGATTTCTGATAAAAATAATAAAGATTAAAAGAGAAATGTCATCCCATCCCTGTGCCTTTCGTGGACTAGATGATATAATATAATTGCATGACAAAGAGGAGCGACCCATAGTCTAGTATGTGCCTGTTTTATTTATTTTATTTATTTGTTTGTTTGAAAGCAGGATTTATTGAGAGGACAGAAAAGCTTCCACAGGGGGAGGGGACCCAAAGGGGTTGCCCATGACTGTTTTACTAAAGAAATTCATTTTCAGTCTGGATAGGGTAAAGTACTCACCATACAAATACAAAGAGGCAAGAGTGAAACATTTCTATTTCTCAGCCCCAACAATTTATGAGACAGAAAGTTGAAAAAGTTGAATAGAATGATCCTTTAGTTTTCAGAGCCATCTCTAGGAATGGGAGAATTACCAGGACACCTGAAAGGGGACCATTTTCTAGTTTTCCAAATAGAAAAAGTATTAGATTCCACAAACTCTGGACTGGAGGGCTTCATGTCAATTCCTTGCCATGTGTCAGAATGGTTAAACAACTGCTTGCTGAACATTCTGTGATAGGAAGACATTAACACTCAAGAAGAATTTTGATTCTTAGTAACAGGGATCTCAACAAACTCTTTTCCTGTTTTTGATGAATTTATTAGCTTGGTAGACGTTCATCTACTCTGTGCTTTGATTGGGTGTGACTGAACCTTACAGATACCTTGGGCAATTCATTAAGAATGGATTTAGGGTTTGCTAGGATCAGTATGTATCAGCAGCATGATGTCAGTGCTTAGTATTGTAGAGCACAAGTGATCCTTCCACATGTCCTCAGTTATCCACTTTTAGAGTATAGTGCTGAAATGCATTTTGTAGAAAATACTTACAAATTGGAATGCTTTCAGAAGTGTAGGAAATACTGACACATCGGAGTGTATTCATAGGAGGATCATTAAGCAAGAGCCTAGAACCACTGCATGCATGTGTTGAAGCTCTTAAGGAGTTGCTAATATTTAGCATAAATAAGTGAGAACTGAGGAGGTCACATAATAGCTATCCTCAAATAGTTGGAGATCTGACTGATGGTCGACATAATTGTGAGGTTTAAGAAAACTGGAGTGGAGGCAGTGGCCAGTAGTTACAAGAAACAATATTTCAAGTCAGTATTAAGAATCATTTTCTAATCATTGGAACTGCTGAAAAATAGAATAAAGTAACTTTAAAATTTCCCTGTTGTTGAAAATATTTTAGCAGAATCTGAATTATTGCCTTTCAAGGATATCACTAAATGGATCCTACACTGGGTAGGGGTTCTTAGTTTCTCTGATTTTTATTCTACATAAACTAATTTGCATAATTATTTCTCCATGTAGCTCTAAATCATGGTATGTATGTATCATTTAAAAGCATTCTTGAGCAAAAGGAACAAAACTGGAGATATCACACTATCTGATTTCAAAATCTACTACAAAGCTATAGTAATCAAAACAGCGTGATATTGCCATAAAAACAGACATATAGACCAATGGAACAAGATGGAGAATCCACAAGTAAATTCACACATTTACAGATAATTGATTTTCAACTACAATGCCAAGAGTCCACAATAAGAAAAGGAGTAGGTTTTTTATTGAATGGTGTTAAGAAAAAAGGATATCTGCAGAAGAAGAAATTGGACCCTTATCTTACATTGTCACAAAAATCAACTCAAAATGGCTCAAAGACTTATATGTGTGGCCTGAGAGTGTAAAACTACTCAAAGAAGACAGGGAAAAGGCTTTTTTACATTGGTTTGGGCAATGACTTCTTGATATGAACCCCATTCACAGGCAAACAATGGATTAATGAGACATCTGATGGAAGAGGAAAAAATATTTGAAAACCATATATCTGGCAAGGGATTAATATTCAAAATATATAAGGAACTCAAACAACTCAATGCAAAGGAAACAAATAACCTGGTTAAAAAAATGGACAGGGATCTAAATATAGATTTCTCAAAGGAATAAATATAAAGGCCAACAGGTCTATGAAAAAATGTTTAACATCACTAATCATCAGAGAAATTCAAGTAAAACCTCAACAAGGTATCACTTCACACCTATTAAAATGGCTACTTTCAAAAAGATAAAAGATACGTTTTATAAAGAAAAGAACAACCTTGTGGACTGTTAGTGGGGATTTATAAATATGTGCTGCTATTATCAAAAACAGCCTGGAGGTTCCTCAACAACATTGAAAATAGCAAATGATTCAGCTATTGGGTATATATCCACAGGAGATGATATCAATATGTCAAGGAGATATGCACATCCCCATGTCCACTGCAGCACTATTCACAATAGCCAAGATATGGAGTCAGTCTAAGTGTCCATCAGCAGATGAAGGAATAATAAGCATCTGGTAAGTGTATACAACAGGATATCATTCAGTTTTTAAAAAGAAGAAAATTCAACAGCATAGATGAACCTGAAGGACATGATGCTAATTGAAATAGACTAGACACAGAAAGACAAACACTGCATGATGTTGTTTATATGGGAATCTAAAAGATTGAACTCATAGATGAGAGAACACAATGGTGTTTCTCAGGGGTCTATAAGAATGGAGAGACATTGACTAAAAGGTATAACATTTCTGTTAGAAAGGATGAATAAATTCTGGAAACCAGTTGGATAGCGTGGTGACTACTTACTTAAAAATTGCTGAGAAATTAGATTTTACATGTTCTCTCCACAAAAAAATAATAAATACATGATGTGATGGATATATTACTTTGGCTTAATTATTTTATAAAATGTACATATATCAGAACATTACATTGTATATCAAAAATATATATAAAATTTTTATTTGTCAAAAATATAATAAATTATTTTCTTTATACTATTCTATGACTTGTCAGATGAAGACTACAATCATGTGTCACATAATGACATTTCAGTAAATGATAGACTGTATATATTATAGTGGTCCTATAAGATTATACATGGAACTGAAAAATTCCTATCACCAAGTGATGACATAGCCAATATAACACCGTAGCACTACTCGGGGGTTTGTGGTGATGCTGGTGTAAATAAGCCTACTGTTCTGCCAGTCACTGAAAAAGTTAAAAACGATAAAAAAAACTTAAAAAGCTTACAGAATAAGAATAGAAGAAAGAAGAAAGTTTATACTGCTGTACAATGTGCAATACAAGAAGTTAAGTATGATTGATTATAAAAGTAAAAGGTTAAAAAAATTAAATAGTTTATAAAGTTAAAAAGTTACAGCAAGTTAAGGTGTTAATTTATTATTAAAGAAAGAAAAGCATTTTTTATAAATCTAGGATTGACTAAGTGTGAGGTGTATATGAAGTTTATAGTAGTATATGGTAATGCCCTAGGCCTTCACATCATTCACCACTCACTCACTGGCTCACCCAGAGAAATTTCCAGTCCTGTAAGCTCCATTCATGGCAAGTGCCTTATACTGTTGTACTACTTTTTACATCTTTCTTACCATATTTTCACTGTACCTTTTCTATGTTTAGATGCACAAATACTTACTGTTGTGTTCCAGGTGCCTATGGTATTCAGTGCAGTAATGTGCTGTACAGGCTTATACCCTATGTTATGTGGCCTCAGTGTGTAGAAGGTTATACCATCTAGGTTTGAAGAAGTGTACTCTATGATGTTCATGCAAGGATTAGATCACATGACTATGCATTTCTCAAAATGTATCCCCATCATTAAGTGACACATGAAACAAACACATGACACATTACGTATTTGATGAAACAAAATTAACAAAGGAGTGCTACATCGTCCACAACTGTCAGAGTAAGCTACTTTAAAACTTGATGTATATACAATAATGTTAACATTCTTTCTTTGTAAATTTCTTAATAGGTTTTTAGCCACCCAGGCTCAAAGGCATTTTCAGACCCAGAGGTCAATTTAAAGGATATAGTGATGGTTTCTCCAGGGAAGAATGCTAAATCGGAACTTGTATACAATTTCTCCCACTAAATTTAATTAATTGTAAAACTTTCCACTAATGAAAGTATCTCACTTACCTAGTCATGTGTATGGTGATTTTCAAATCTGTGACTATGCAACATTTAGAATACCTTGTATTTGGAGAGTGCCTCAGGTTACACGCCTAAGCCTCTTGTTCTAAAATTTGTATAGTAAGTTTTGTTTTAATTGGATATGATGAAGTGACAGGCATAGAAACAACTGCCTTTGAAAAAGAATGTATTACATATCCCAGGTGAAGGGATGAACATGTCATGCCATGTAGGGCCATGTGGGAAAGCACTGGTGTTGTTGGGAGGCAGAAGCAGGAGTGAGGGGATGGCATGGCCCAGAGCTTTCATTGTGTTCTTCCTGGGAAAGTTGAGGCAGGGCAGGAAAGACAGGTCAGGATTGGCTAGCTTGAAAGATGTTAGGGGGCTCTGGGCTGCAGGTATAGTCTCTGGTTTTCTGGTACTTGGCCTTGGGTAATTTAGGAAGGTGTGCTGTGGGGGGGTATCAGATTAGTATATGAGAGAGTCAGATACAAGCAATTGAGGGTTATGGAGTCAAATTGGTTGTAGGGTTAATAATATGATTTTCATACTCTTGGAAAAACTGAATCAGAGAGGAGATGTAAAGAATGTTGGCTGTTAGTTTGACCCTGTAATTAATAGATGCCAAACAGAAAAATATGGACTCTAAGAAAACACAGTTTGAATATCCTTGCAAAGTAGAAGATAAAGATCATTCTAGCTTCTCTTCCCACTAAGGCATAAAAACATGTGACTATAGCTTGACTAATCATTCATTTGGTAAAAATTTGGATTTGGAGGGTTCTAAGGTAAGGAAAGCAAACACATTGGGAGTACTTCCTTTTGTGAGGAGCAGAGCATGTAGTTCTTGGGGCCAGCAGAGAGAGTCTTCTGAAATCGTTTTATTATATTTTTGGTGTAAGCTGTGGGATCCGTAAAGGCTGAGATGTCTTGGCCGAGTGCAGAGTCAATAGTGTTTTTGCAAAGCAATTAATTAAGTGTGATTGAACATATTTTAAAAGCTGTAGCTTTTGAATCTGGCTTTCTGACCTTTTTGGAAGCTTTGTGAGCTCCATAAGGTGTTTCGATAAATTCCCTTTATGCTTAACCTTTACAGAGTGGACTCTGTTGTTTGCAACTAAAAGTGTTGAGTTATGCAGTGCAGTGAATTTCTAGGAGTCTATTTTTTTCGAATTTTTATGTTAATAAGCAGAACACACATCTTAATAGTTGAAAACATTTTTAACTATTTCAATTGAGTATGAATGCAATGGAATGTTCCTGGTTTGAGGCATAAGTAGCTACTGTATTAGCCGGGCTCGGTGCCTCAGCCTGTAATCCCGTGCCTTGGGAGGCTGAGGTGAGTGGATTGCCTGAGCCCGTGGGTTCGAGACCCGCCTGGGCAACTTGGCGAGACCTCATCTCTACAATAAATCAAAAAATTA
>CAUYQG010223675.1:0-10607 GCA_963574415.1 Tarsius wallacei | reverse complement strand
TCCGAGTCTGGTGGATAGCATATAATTATCATAAATGATATAGCCACTCTTGAAAACAGTTTGGGTGTTTGTAATAAAGTTAAACATATACTTCCTGTCTAAGCTATGTAATATTCTTGGAAAATTACAATAGCGAAATGAAAACTCATTCTCACAAAAGTCTGCGTATTTATGTGTATCAGCTATATTTGTAAGAGTCAAAACTAGAAACAACATAATTTATGATAATTATATGCTATCCACCAGACTCGGACTCATTCCCCATGCTCTGTCCTAAAGCTACTGTGCTCTTCTCTGCCTAAGAGTAGGTCCTGTACAGCATCTTGTCCTACATCCCAGGAGAAAGCACAGTCCATCACCCCAACTGAAAATCAACATCTGGAATGGCCCTTGCAGAAGAAATGGAAGTGAAGGAGGTTTTACCATCTCTGTTCAGAAACTCTCAGGTAGCCTTTAGCCAACAAATTCCCCACCTTCCTCAGGACATCTCAGGCTCCCAGAGCCCCAAGTCTGCCTCCAACCTTCCTGGAGATGCCATCAGCCGTGAATACCAGGGGCAACTGCAGCAGCACATTCAAAGACGTCTCATCAAGGGTGAACACAGGTCTGGCCCTCCCTGCGGATACCAGCCACCTGGGGAAAGGACAAAGTCCAAAGTCACAGGACAAAGTCCAAAGAGGTCTCAGGCAAAGGACAATCAGGAGGCCCCTGTCCTCCCAGTCTTCTGAACTTGCCGATAAGAGCAAAAGAATGTGCACAAGATGGGGTCCAGGCACTCTGGAAGGTTCTCTGGGAAGGCTTCTATAAGGTTCCAGCAATTCATGAGCCAAGCCAGGTTCAAGGTCAAGAAATGGAGAGGATCCCAGAAGATCCATGCAGATGTTCAGGAGTCACCTCAGCGAAGATTCTGGAAGAAGATAAAGAGGAGTCAGGAAGTTACTTCAGAAGGAAGTTACAAAAATATGAATCAGGGAACAACTTACCCAGGGGCTTAGAGAAGGAGCATTTGGAGAAATCCCTGAAAGCCCCTGTGGGCAGCAAGTCGAGGGAATTCAGCAAAGGCATGACCACTGTTAGCAAGAATCAATCCTGGCTTAGTGTCAACCATGCTGTTCCCAAGTATGACACCCAAAAGAAAACTGGGAATCTAGCATCCTGGAGGGGTCAGAAACCCAGTGTGAACACATATCTGAAAATTTCCTTCCTTGATCTCTTCACTCAACAGATGCTAGAAGCACCTATTGTAAGATTTCAGGTGAGGCACAAGTTGGAGTGCAACCCTCCAGTCCCTGGAGCCCAGAGTCTCCAGTTAGACGAGGCTCAGCCCCTATCCCTTCCACACTCCACCTCTCTCTCCTGGGCCACCTGTGAATCTGGGGCCAATTCCATAGCCAAGGCTGCCAATTTCCTAAGAGAGCCACTTCAGAAAAGTCCAGGAGGAAAGGTGATGACAAAAAAGTCATTCCCTACCCTGAATAGACCTCTCTCTGCCCCACAACATGTTTGTGGGGAAAACCATGGTGTGCTGCTGAGAAAATCATCTGATGATACCCATGACAGCTCAGACGTCACTCAGAGTGTACAACAGGAGAGGTAGCCACTCAGTCCCACCCTTGCTGCCCCGTAGGCAGAATCTGGCACAGTAGGAAACTCCACGGATCAGGGAGAACCAGCCCAGAGCTGAGATTAATTTCACCCATGGCCCAAAAGGAGCCATGGGAAGAGAGGGACAGTGTATCCCCTCAAAAACCCTGCCATAGCAGAGGAATGCCGGAGCTCAGTAGAGTAGACTGTGAGAGTAGAAGACCCCATGGAGACAGTGGAGGCCAAGGAGGACAAGACCGCTCGCCAAACAGGAATGTGCATCTGAGAGCTTCTAGATCTCTGGGGACCAGGAAAAGTCCCCAGTTTCCTGAAATGCTTTCATTCAGGATCCAGGAGAGCTATGCCCCAAAGTACAGGTTGTCAGCAAATTTGAATCCCAGTGAAGATAGAGCCAGAGAAGTAGCCTCCAGGCTGTGCCTCTGGTGTTCTCCTGCAAGATTGCACCACTGGTCTATTCATTCAAGGTTGCTGCATGGACATGCTTCCTGCCGCAGACATTCTGCCTTCTCGAGACCTTCTGTCTGGTTCGCAAATTGTGTCAGTAGTAACAGGACAGTTTCCCAGGGGCTGTGTGAGCACCTGTGGAAGGAAGGGAGCAGTAAAGGACAGTGGGAGCCTGGGAGCTCCAAAGTCAAAGCCCCAGGGAAGAGTCAGAACAAGTTACTGGGCCCTACTGACAGAAAAGAGGGAGGTTGGATGTCCAAAATGGGGTATCAGGAGAACAGGTCTGCCAGACCCACCAACTCCCAAGTCAGTGGGAGGAGTCACCCTGACCAGGTCAGAGAAATAGGAGACACTCATGGAAGCAAATTATGTTCAGCTTTTGCCAGAGAAGGGACAAGCACCTCCAGAAAGCCTCTGGAATTGTGTAAGTTTCTGTCTTCAGTATTATTCCCAATAAAAAACGACAAGGTCAGCAAGATCTCCTGTACAAAGGCAAGCACCCATCAGCCACTGCCCAGAACCAGCAATTATTTATGGATAGCAGGCCTGAAGAAGCCTGAACAGTCATTAAATGTGAGGACAGATCCTGCTTGAAAAATTTAGGCTTGAGCATGGACGTAGTGCCTCGGAGATAAATTGGCACAAAGGGGAGTTCTATGCCCAGGTAGATGAGAGTCCCCACTATCACAAGGGTGCCTCCCACACAAAGCAAAGGAGGAGCAGCAATATGGCTTGCAGCCACCAAGCCACCCCTATCAAGAACAGATGGATCAAAGGCAGGGACAGAAACTGAACCTCACTGCCCAGGGAGCCAGTGTCTCTAGTTGGTCGCAGCCTGCGTAGGCCAAGGATGGGAAACCTCAGGACCAGCCTTGGCAACTTGGCAAGACCCCATCTCTGCAATAATTCAAAAAATTCTGCCAGACATGGTAGCACGTGTCTGTAGTTCTGGCTACTTGGAAGGCTGAGTCAGAATGATTGCCTGAGCCCAGCAGGTCGAGGCTGGGGTGGCGGTGAGCGTGCCACTGCACTCCAGTCTGGGCAATGGAGTCAGACTCCAACAACAACGACAACAACAACAACAAAGATATTACACCTATAGCTTGAGTAAAATCTTAAAAAGTAAAAACTGAAAATACCAAATACTCATAAGGATATGGATAAATTGAATCTCTTGCAAATCGCTGGTGGGAATGTAAATGATATAGCCACTCTTGAAAACAGTTTGGGTGTTTGTAATAAAGTTAAACATATACTTCCTGTCTAAGTTATGTAATATTCTTGGAAAACTGCCATAGAGAAATGAAAACTTATTCTCACAAAAGTCTGCGTATTTATGTGTATCAGCTATATTTGTAAGAGTCAAAACTAGAAACAACATAATTTATGATAAATATATGTTCTCCACCAGACTCGGTTCCATTCCCCATGCTCTGTCCCAAAGTTACTGTGCTCATCGCCCAAGAGTAGGTCCTGTCCTACATCCTGTCCTACATCCCAGGAGAAAGCACAGTCTATCACCCCAACTGAAAATCAACATCTGGAATGGCCCTTGCAGAAGAAATGGAAGTGGAGAAGGGTTTTACCATCTCTGTTCAAAAACTCTCAGGTAGCCTTTAGTCAACCTACTCCCCACCTTCCTCAGGACACCTCAGGCTCCAAGAGCCCCAAGTCTGCCTCCAACCTTCCTGGAAATGCCATTAGCCGTGAATACCGGGGGTAACTACAGCAGCACATTCAAAGACGTCTCATCAATGCTGAACACAGGTCTGGCCCTCCCTGCAGGTCCCAGCAACCGGGAGCACCTATGCAGCCTCAGGACAAAGTTCAAAGAGGTCTCAGGCAAAAGACAATCAGGAGGCCCCCCTGTCCTCTCAGTCTTCTGACATTGCCGATGAGAGCAACAAGAATGTGCAAAAGATGGGGTCCAGGCACTCTGGAAGGTTCTCTGGGAAGCCTTCGATAAGGTTCCAGCAAATCAGGAGCCAAGCCAGGTTCAAGGTCAAGAAATGGAGAGGATCCTAGAAGATCCATGCAGATGGTCAGGAATCAGCTCAGTGAAGGTTATGGAAGAGGATAAAGAGGATTCAGGAAGTGACTTCAGAAGGAAGTTCCAGAATTATGAATCAGGGAACAACTTACCCAGGTGCTTAGAGAAGAAGCATTTGGAGAAATCCCTGAAAGCCTCGGTGGGCAGTAAGTTGAGGGAATTCAGCAGGGCATGATCTCTGTTAGCAAGAGTCAATCCTGTCAACCATGCTGTTCCCAAGTATGACACCCAAAAGAAAACTGGGAATCTAGCATCCTGGAGGGGTCAAAAATCCAGTGTGAACCCATATCTGAAAATTTTCTTCCTCGATCTCTTCACTCAACAGATGCTAGAAGCACCTATTATTAGATTTCAGGTGAGGCACAAGTTGGAGTGCAACCCTCCAGTCCCTGGAGCCCATCAGTCTCCAGTTAGACGAGGCTCAGCCCCTATCCCTTCCACACTCCACCTCTCCCTCCTGGGCCACCTGTGAATCTGGGGCCAATTCCATAGCCAAAGCTGCCAATTTCCTAAGAGAGCCACTTCAGAAAAGTCCAGGAGGAAAGGTGATGACAAAAAAGTTATTCCCTACCCTGAATAGACCTCTCTCTGCCCCACAACTTGCGTGTGTGGAAAACCAGGGTGTCCTGCTGGGAAAATTATCTGATGACACCTGTGACAGCTCAGATGTCCCTCGGAGTGGACAAGAGGGCAGGTGGCACCTCAGTCCCTCCCATGCTGCCCCATAGGCAGAATCTGGCACAGTAAGACGCTCCACCGATCAGGGCTGAGACTAATTTCACCCATGGCCAGAAAGGAGCCATGGGAGGAGAGGGACAGTGTATCCCCACAAAAACCCTGCCGTAGCAGAGCAATGCCGGAGCCCAGCATAGTGTCCCAGACTGTGAGTCTTGAAGACCCCATGGAGACACTGGAGACCAAGGAGGACAAGACTGCACCCCAAACATGAATGTGGAATGTGGCTCTGAGAGCTTCAGGATCTCTGGGGACCAGGAAAAGTCCCTAGTTTCCAGAACTGCTTTCATTCAGGATCCAGGAGAGCTATGCCCCAAAGCACAGGTTGTCAGCAAATTTGGATCCCAGTGAAGGTAGCGCCAGAGAAGAAGTCTCTAGGCTGTGCCTCTGGTGTTCTCCTGCATGATTGCTCCACTGGCCTATTCATTCAAGGTTGTTGCATGGACATGTTTCCTGCCACAGACATTCTGCCTTCTCGAGATCCTCTGTCTGGTTCGCAAATTGTGCCAGTAGTAACAGGACAGATTCCCAGGGGCTCTGTGAGCACCTGTGGAAAGAAGGGAGCAGTCGAGGGCAGTGGGAGCCTGGGAGCTCCAAAGTCAAAGCCCCAGGGAAGAGTCAGAACAAGATACTGGGCCCTACTGACAGAAAAGAAGGAGGTTGGATGCCCAAAACGGGGGATTAGGAGAACAGGTCTGCCAGACCCACCAACTCCCAAGTCAGTGGGAGGAGTCTCCCTGCCCATGTCAGAGAAATAGAAGACACTCATGGAAGCAAATTATGTTCAGCTTTTGCCAGAGAAGGGACAGGCACCTCCAGAAAGCCTCTGGAATTGTGTAAGTTTCTGTCTTCAGTAGTATTCCCAATAAAAAATGACAAGGTCAGCAAGATCCCCTTCACAAAGGCAAGCACCCATCAGCCACTGCCCAGAACCAGCAATTATTTATGGATAGCAGGCCTGAAGAAGCCTGAACAGTCATTAAATGTGAGGACAGATCCTGCTTGAAAAATTTGGGCTTGGGCATGGACGTAGTGACTCGGAGATAAATTGGCACAAAGGGGAGTTCCATGTCAAAGTAGATGGGAGTTCCCACTATCACAAGGGTCCCTCCCACCCAAAGCAAAGAAGGTGCAGCAATATGGCTTGAAGCTACCAAGCCACCCCCATCAAGAACAGATGGATCAAAGGCAGGGACAGAAATTGGACCTCACTGCCCAGGGAGCCAGTGCCCCTAGTTGGTCCCAGCCTGCGTAGGCCAAGGATGGAAAACCTTAGGACCAGCCTTGGCCACTTGGCAAGACCCCATCTCTGCAATAAATCAAAAAATTAGCATGGTAGCACGTGTCTGTAGTTCTGGCTACTTGGAATGCTGAGTCGGATCGATCGCCTGAGCCTAGCAGTTCGAGGCTGGGATGGCAGTGAGCGTTCCACTGCACTCCAGTCTAGTCGATGGAGTCAAACTCCAACTACAAATTGACTTTACAGTCGATCATACTCAGTGATCTATCACAGAAACAAAGAACAGAGTAATATATGTTCTCACTCTTAAGTGGACCTTGAACAGTTATCAAAATACAATAAGAAATGGATTGGCAGTAGCAGGACTCTGCCAGGGGAGAGGGGGTGGGCTTGATAGTAGTGGGATACTGCCAGGGGAGGGGAGGTGGCATTGGCAGTTGAGAGAAACTACCAAGGGAGGGAGGATGGGATTGGCAGTTGAAGGAATCTGCCAGGGGATGAGGAGTGGGGTTGACAATTGAGGGAAACTGCCAGGGAAGGTGGGAGGGATTGGCAGTTGAGGGAAACTGCCAGGGGAGGGAGGGGCATACCTCATCAACAAGTATCTGCAGAATGAACATTTGTACACTTAACCCTGAATTATACCCCATATCTTTAAATTTTAAAAGACTTAAAAAATACATTTAATACACCTAGTATACTGAATGTCATTACTTAGCTACTCTACCTAAAACATGCTCAGAACACTTACTTTAGCTGACAGTTGGGTAAAATCATGACACAAAACCTATTTCATAATAATGTGTTAAATATCTCATGCAATTTATTGAATACTGTACTAAGAGTGAAAAACAGAATGGCTGTGTATGTACTCAATGCACAGTTTCTACTGAATGTGCAATGCTTTCACACCATCCTAAGGTTGAAAAACCATGTCTCAACACATCCTAAGTTAAGAATCCTCTATACAGTGGAATTGCAGTCAAAAATCTTGTACATCTTCCAATATATTCAGTTATGATAAAGTGTTTTCCAAAGTGGTTATACCAATTTATATCACCATGAGCAGTAAAAAGCTTCAGGAGTGCCATCACATAGTGTCATCTTTATTCATATGCCCAACTTGGTGGTTGGGAAATTATATCTCATTGTATTTTAATGTTTAGCTGCTTCATTACTAGGGTTGTAAACAGAGATAACTACTTTTAGTTAGTAGTAAATAAATGTCATAAAAATAAACAGGCCAAGGAGGTAAAGAGTG
Organism: Tarsius wallacei; assembly: GCA_963574415.1. Taxonomy (NCBI): domain Eukaryota; kingdom Metazoa; phylum Chordata; class Mammalia; order Primates; family Tarsiidae; genus Tarsius; species Tarsius wallacei. The sequence continues at coordinate 3,272 of CAUYQG010223675.1, read as the reverse complement.
GGAACAAGACAGGTCAGAGGGAAGGGTCTGGAGGGTATTTTACATTGAGTCATGAGTGACAAAATGGAGAGAGCCAGGTGGGAGGTGAAAAAGGGCTCTGCAGGCAGAAGAGTGGTTTCCAATTTCTGTAGGTAACTTAAAACTTTGGGCTTATGCTAAGTTGGATAAATTAATAGGTATTCATCAGATAATGAAGTTATTTCCAAATAAGATAGAAAACTTAAAATTAATTACTAAGCATGATTTTTCATATGCTTTTTGCCTCTTATTTTCATTGGCACAGAAAGACTGCAATTCCTTTACTTCACTATAACATTTTTTATTAATACTTCTTTTTCATTTCTGGCATCCCTCTTTTAAGATGCCTGATCCCTCTTTTAGAGTCCTGGACTCTAAAATAACAGGTCTTTGCCACTGCCTCTCAAAGGATGGTGTGAATGATTGTTCAGGATCAATGACAAACAAGGTTCCTCAAGAGACTCTTTCTTAGGCCCTTCTTCACTCAGGAGGTTTATGATTGCTTCTGAGCTGTTCACTCATGAATAATATTCACCTGTCTTGAATAAAAAGTGAAGTTGACAGTGTTGATTGTAACTGTGCCTTGTGTTCCCAGAAAACTAAGGGAAGCCCATCCCCATTATTTCGTTTTCTGAAATTTCCTCAAGATTTTGTGTTTCTAGAAATAGCTAACCACAAAGAACCACCCTTTTCCACCTCACTGGAATACATTCCTTGTTCCTGCTTTTTCAGGGTTCCCAGAGGACTTGCACAAGGCTTCTTTGTTTACCTGTGACCAGGAAAAACATCAACTTTTCTTTTACTTAAATCTGCTGATAAGGCCAGACACTGACCTCTCAACTCCCTGTTTCTTGTTTCATAAATGATTCATTGAAATTAGAACTGTCCTTTTGAAAATAACCAACGAGTAAACATCTTCTGTTTATTTCTAACCGAGCTTTATCCTGATTGCAAGACAATTTCAATTGTAAATCACTCCATCTGTAACTTGTATAGTTCACCCTATGAACGTCTAAGACCAAACCACCCTCTTGAGAAATTGATTTTCAGAACTGAGGTGCTCTTCTTATTGCAATAGTTTGGATAAAATCCATTTCCAGAAAAATGAATAAGAAAAAACATGTTCATTTGTGTCTTTGACAATATGAATAAAGGCATATTTATTTATAGATTTATTGTGGGCATGTTCTGTTACCTACATTAAATGGAGGTTCCATGTCTGGTGAAGGCACCTTGAACACTGCAGCCTCCGGAAGAGTATACTGTTCCTCACACCCCAGAAAAGCAGAAGAAAACAAGAGCAAGGGGAGCCCAGAGAGCTCCAGAGTTCGAGGGCCAGGTAAGCCCAAGCCCCAGAGAGAGTCGAGCCTGATCCCAAAGCTGCGGAAAGGGTGGGGGGAGACCAGGGAGAGAGAAAGAAGGGGGGGAGGGGTGAGCGGAAAAAGGGAGGGAAAGAGAGAGAAGAGATGGGGGGGGGAGCCAGACAGAAAGCAAGAGAATGAGCAAGAGCGAAAGGGGAGAGAGAGGAGGGAGAGCAAAAGCAAGACAGAGGGAGCAGAAAGGGAGAGAAGAAGGAGATGCCAGAGAAGAAGGAGGTGGGAGAGCAAGAGGGAGAGGGATGGAATGGGGGGGGGGAGCAGGAGCCTAAGGGGGGAGGAGAGTAGAGGGAAGGGGAGTACAAGAGGGAGAACGGGGAGTAAGAGGGGAGAGAGAAGGGGCGGAGAGGGTCCACTTCCACAGCCCTTTTTGCAGCAGCATTTAATTCTTTCAGGAGGGTGGAGACTTTATGACCTAAAACCTCCCATTAAGTTCCAACTCTCAACACTGTAGCATCGGGGGGATTATTTTTCAGCATGAACTTGGGAGGAGACAAAAACATACAGAACATAGCGGAAAGGCTCCTTGTATGCTCTAACTGGCGACTATTTCTCCAGCATAAGGAAGCTGGGGGTGGGTAACTGGAAGTAGACATTCTGCGTGATTCGGGAAGGATGTTTGCCCCTTTCTTGTTGGTGCTGAGTTGGAAGCATAAGAAACAGGAAAGTTGGTGTCCATAGACCAGGTTCTGACTCTTCTGGGCTGATTGATACAGAGGCTATGGTCTATGGCATGCATGGCCGGCCATTGCTCTCAGGAGCCTGGAATATTTGTGTGCTGGTAACTTATACTGGCCCGTAGAACTAGCACAGTAATTTCTTTAACAAAGATACATGTCATTGGAACTTGGCGGAGAAAACATTTGAGAAGGGGCTGCATCACCCCATTATTAACCAATGTAAGTTTCTGTAAATTAAACACCTAAATGATTTTTCAGTCCCATTTGCCCCCTTTGATCTTGTCCTTATTCTGGGAGTTTTCTACTTTACTTCATACTCTCCTATACCCTATGAATCCACTTGGCCTGTGTTTTCCCATCTCTTTCTCCGGCTCTTACAGGCCTGAATTTCAGCTGCCCTCAGGGACCCATTCACAGATCCTGGGGTAGAGAATCAATGCGCATTAGTGTTCTCAAGAACATCAGTGGAAGACAGTGGATTTTTACTTAAAAAAGCCTTTGAAACTCTGGGGTGAATAATTTCCTAACCTAGAAATAGTTTCCCAGCCAGAATAGAAAATAAAAATGTGACCTCCTCTGAACACTCCATCAAAAAGATACTGCAGTGAGGGCCCCATCAAACAGAAAAATAAGATCCAGGATCCATGAAAATGGCATTCAACACAAGAGACAGAGAAAGGGATTCACAAGCTGAGGGAGCAGGAAGAACTCAGGAGGACAGCTGTATGGCAAGCTTCAAGACAAACCACTCAGTGGACATAGGGAGTCAGAGAGCTCTAGGAGAGATTTCCCAAAGATGATTACCTGAAGCACGTTCATGAATTGAGAGGCTATAAACACATAAAGAATGTTTGTGAATGAAATAATAATGAGTGCATGAGAAATGACGCAAATAAAAAAAAAACAAAAACAAAAACAAGACTACTGCTACCTGCAGAATCCTCCTTAAAAAACAGGAATTCTACATGTTCCAATGTTCCATAAACTTTCCATTATCAAAAAGAAGAGTGAAACTGGCATTGAATTGATCCAAGCATCGGATGGAATGATTCTCATATGCCGTAACCTAGAGGACACAGAGCACTGAGCAGTGACCCTTAGGTAAAACGCTTGCTCTTCTTTCTGTTTTAGTCTGACTGCATGGTACAGTGATCATCATATTCATATGCTGCACCTTAAAATTATTTATACTTGTGAA
>CAUYQG010223672.1:0-18741 GCA_963574415.1 Tarsius wallacei | reverse complement strand
GAAAGTGCAATCTACCCGAAGGAAATCATTTTTAAAGGCATATATTAAAAGGAATTTTCATGGTCAAGGATTGATGGGCTCTCTCCAGAGTGCTCAGCACATTGGAATATATTTTAAACTGAGAAATAAGAAAAATTTCCAAAAGCTTTATTTTACCCTACAAGATTCAAATCAAATTTCTCAAATAGGTTATATGACAGAGTATATATCTGATTATATCATTTATAGATATATGTTTTAAGTCACAGGAACAATTTCTACTACAAAGAATGTACTTAAATAATTATACAGTTAATCTTCCAAGTTTTAAATGAAATCTTCAAAGTTAGATAAGAAAATATTACAGGAACTTTCCATTATGATGCAAAACCATTAAAAGACAAATTGTATAAAGCAAGCAGCAGAGAAACCCCTTCATATTATATTCTCTGTCTCGGCTGGGCTCGGTGGCTCAGCCTATAATCCCAGCGCGTTGGGAGGCTAAGGTGAGTGGAGTGCCTGAGCCCGAGCCCACGGGTTCAAGACCCGCCCGGGCCACTTGTCGAGACCTTATCTCTACAATAAATCAAAAACCAGCCAGGCATGGTAGCGCAGGCCTGTAGTTCCTGCTACTCGGAAGGCTGAGGCAGAAGGATCGCCGGAGCCCAGCAGGTCGAGGCTGCGGTGACCGGGAGCGTGCCACTGCACTCTAGTTGGGGTGATGGAATGAGACTCCAATTCAAAAAAAAAAAAAAAGTTTATATTCTCTGTCTCTCCCCCATCTCTCATTCTCTAAGTTATCCCAAAATTGCATTTGAATATCTTTGACTACATAACTCTTTCTAAGAATGTGTAAACCTGTTTGATAGTAAGTATTCAGATGCATTTGTTCATATATTCTTTCATTCAACATTTATTTAGTGCCTGTTGTGTCTCAGACACTGTCCCATATGGTGGGGATATGATGTACACATGCCTCAGAAAGCTTATATTGTTGTGGGTGAGACAAATAATAGGAAATCAAATATAGAAATATACCCATATAATTTTAGGTAGTAATAAACAAATTACATATACATGTGTATGTGTATATATATGTATTATATATATATATATTTTACAGAAAATGAATCAGGCTGCAAATAAAGGGACAAAAAAGGCCTATAGGATCAGAGTGTCTTCTGAATACACAACTTTCCTCTCTTGCTTCCAAAGCCGTGCAAATCAATAAGGAGAACAAATAAAAGCCATCTAGAACTCAAGCTTGCATTATAATTAGGATACAAAGATAGAAAACCTTTGGGAATACTGTAGTCAAGTTTTCTCCTTGTGGTGCAACTGAAGATGGGCCTTATCCAGTCAGAGTCAAATAGGGAGTCTTCAACAAAAGGTTTAGGATTTCGAAATACACTAAAAACAAAGATGGGACAAGGGTGGAAGAAATATATGTGAAAGTTATCTGGGGAATGGGCCACCTGAGACCCAATCCCCACCACACACAATATGTCCATGTAACGAATATGCATGTGTACCCACGAATCTACAATTTAAAAAAGAGAAATGTATGTGAAAGTTATATGTTTTACAATGTAGAAATAGCAAACAAGATATGGAGAAGAGACAGAGAAAAATAAAACTAGAATAAGTTCTTTAATTGACACATAGGTAATTGTGGGAAGGCAAAGACTGCAGTTTAAGGCTGGCAAACCAAATAGAAGAATGTTAAGGAAAAGGAGAACTATGACAGGTAAAGAGTAAAACTAATGTCTGAGAGAGAGAAAGAGAGAGAGAGAGAGAGAGAGAGAGAGCGAGAGAGAGAGAGAGAGAGACCCTCCTAATTGCCAACATTTTTTTAAAGACAAAGAAACAGTTTATATGGAGAATAAAGCCCAGTAAATAAAATGCCAAAGTAAAAATAACCCAAAACATTCTGACAGATTTGAGATCTAGCATATCTATCAATATCGATCAAATCAATACTATACAATCACATCACTTTTTAAAAAGAAAAGAGTTTCAGAATGACTGACAAAGTAAAACCTAACTCTTATATGGTCTATAAGAGACACACCAAGCAAACAAATTTAGAAAAGCTAAAAAAAAAAAAAAGGATCAGCAAAGATATGTAGGGAAGATGCTGACAAAAGACAACTAGAGGTTTTGATCAAGTTCTCACACAAAGTAGAATTCAAGTCCAAACCAACAGAATGAGATAAAGGCAACATTTAAAAATGCTAAAGACCTCTATTGCACAGCATGGTGACTATAGCTAATAATGATGTATTGCTTGTTTGAAGATTGTTAAGAGAGTAAGTCTTAATGTTCTTACCACAGAAAACAATAAGTATGAGAGGTGATGGATATGTTAGTTATCTTGAGTTAATCATCCCAAATGTATGCACATATTAACATACCACATTGTATCCATAAATATATATAATTTTTATTTGTCAATTAAAGCATTTTAAACATTAAAAAATAAAAATATAATGCTAAAGACCATAATTCACAAAAAAGTTATAATAGTTTTAAATATCTCTGCCTCAAATAACACAACAATAAAGTAGAAATGGACTGAAACACACTAGTAATATTCTAAGATAAGTGGACAAAAATAAAATAAGCATATCAATGATATAAGGAAGCAACACAAAGATAGGGAAAGGGGACAGAGAGTGACCATAGGAGTCTTTTTAGAAGAGTGGTCAGAAAATAATTTTCTGAAGAGATGACATTTGAGGGAGATCTGAATAAAGATATATACATCTTGTGAAGATTGGGAGGAGAACATTCAGACTTAGAGAAGAGTAAGTACAGTAACTCTCAGGTGAGAAAAGGCCTGGAGTTCTTACAGATCAGCAAAAATGTCACTAGCATTTAAGCAAAGTTATAAAGAGGAAGAATGGTAGATGGTAGGTAGGAGAGTCAGGCAGGGCCTTATGTTTAGACTGTGGTGAGAAGGTCTGATTTTATTTTAAGTGTAAAGGGAGGCTTCTGTGGGGGGAGGGATTCAAGGAGAAGAGTAACATGATCTCACAGAATGCACTTTTATACACAATAAAGACTTTTAATTCAATTTTTCTCACAGTTCGAACCCTCCAAAATTGTTGTTATTTGTTCATGCTCTGCTTTTTTCTCTACCTGCTAGTTCTATTCTTGACATAAATAATGGAAAACATTCAATGTAATATATCTAGTTTGTGAAAAGACTCATGGAGAAAACATTTTTAAATGCAAGAAATAAGCCACTAGAATAAAAATTAGTCAGCTTTTTATTTCAGTTTCATCTCCAGAACTAATTAGTGACAAAAGGAGACACTAGATATCATGGCACACTTAAAAATAAAGAGAAAGAAAAACAAGCTTTGGGAAGAATAAAACCATATTGTTAGTATCTCTTAGGTAGCAGTTATAACTTCGAAAAATTTACCTACATCAGCTCATGTAATCCTCCCAAGAAAACTCTGTGATATATCATTATACTCATCTTACAGAAGGACAAACTAAACCCTAAAGAGACCCGGTGATTTGCACATCATCCACCTGGTAAATAAGTGGGAAATTTGGGACTTAAACTCAGAACCAATTTTCTATTCTTATAATACTTGTTTGTCAATGGAAGGAATAGACATGATTGTTTTCTAGATATCAGATACTGTGCCCCTCCAGAGTCTGCAGTAGGCAGGAATTTTCAGTCATATTCTTGTGCTCATGCCAGGAGAACAATTAGTCTTCCACTTTCCTCCAGCAGAACTAAGCTTCATTTCTCCAGCCAGCTTTCTTATAGAAAAGAAAATACTTCTTAAAACTTACCAATGTTAAATTATAAATAGTATGATGAGTTTTTTCTCAAACAGCTGAAAAATGGTTCTAATCCACTGACCACTGATCTTATAATTATCACCTCTTCCCTTGAATTCTTAACACAGTGATTATCTTGGAATGAAAAACAAAACAAAACAAACAGCAAATAAACAGAAAATGTAATACTCTGTTCCTACCCATGCAAGGTAGGTAAATGTGAAACTTATGAGATGGTTGCCTAAACCCATAATATTTTAGCAGTCCATTATGGAAATTCTAATTATTATGTCTTGCCTGAGATTTGAAAGTAAAGGATGAAATAGTCTCTGAGCCCTGTGGTACAAACTTTCCTCATGGGAAATGAAACACTTATTCTTCTCATTCATCCTCACTCCACCAGCTCTGTAGAAACAACAGTAAGAGGAGGATGTAAATGGATCTGCATAGTTATCTCATCCTGTTGCTTAAAGTTGAAGGGATAACTTATCTCACATATTTCCCATACTGTATTGTATTTTTTTAGAAAACAAGGAGTTGGCAAATAGTCTTGTCTTATTTTTATCTGTCAACACCAGCCCCATTTTATCACATAAAATCAGATGTGGGAAGAAGCCCATATTAGTCAATGTAATTAATACTAACAAAATAGACCAACTCTGATTAGCAACTTGATATAATACACTATTATTTCTTTCTCAGATGCAAGTTGGGTAGCTCTTTTGTGTGGTTCTTCTTGAGTCTCAATCCCTTAAGCTACTTCTGTCTTACAAATCTACCATTTTATATTTCTCTATTTTAACCATAAGGACAAAAAAAGAGCATGGAGAAGGCCCACACTCTTACCTTCCATGGATTGGATGTGTAACCTCACTCTTCTCAAATTCCATTGGTAAGTGTTAGGACCCATCTAGAATGTATGCTTTTAGATAGGGAATACAGAGGAACACATGGAGGTTAGGTGAGTACCAACAACCTCTAACACAGAGAAGTATGCACAGAAACTTGGTTAACGTGGACTCTATCAAAATCAAAACATGACAGTGTTCATGCTTCTCCAAAATTCACCTCTTATCTTAAGATATCATTAAAATCTTAACTATATTTCACTTCTCTCATGAAATAAACAATAGGATATTTGTTAGTATGTGAAAAGATAGAAATTAAAGTATACCTTAAAGTATAGTCATCTCATGGGTTTATAATTAGAGTTTTGTGTCCTACAGCAGATATTATGATACTCAGTGAAACAAGCAAGTTCAAGAATTATAAATTAATGCATCAAAATATCATGTGAAATCATGTGCCCATATCTTTTTTCTGTCATTGAATTCCTAATATACATGTTCATGTTAATGCTTTGTCATTCATAGCAGAACAGTTTGTATCATCCCAAAGGAAATGTTAATTTCCTGGAACCAAACATTGGCTGCCTAAAAATATTCTTTGTGTATATTTTTTCTTATTTGCTATTGCGAGCCTAACTAAATGACTCCAGTAATTCAAGGGCTAAAGATCCATCTTAGCGAATGGAACTGTGGTACATTGATTAAAGAAACCTCAGATAAGACAGAACTAACTTTGACCAAACACTCGAGATCTGTCTTTCATCTGATGACCTGCCTATGCCCAGTGTGGTGGCAATGCTTGAGTAGGCAAGTACAGTGGTAAGAGAGTTCGCTTAGAAGGTTAGAGCAAGGCTAGTTTACTGAATCCATTAACCCTATTTCTGAGAGCTGCTAATGGCCCAATCATACTTCCTCTTCTCTTAGCTTCTTCTGAAGGGATGCTCACAACATTATTATATCATGAATGCACAACACAGGAAAAGATGGACAAGAGGGATTAAGAGAACACATGTGAAATGGGATGAACAGTGGTAAAAACCAATAGAAGATAGAATGCCAACCTTTTTCTAGTGTGAATAGAAAAAGACATGGAAGAGGTAAACAATCAGGAAGGAAATATTTAACCCTTCCTAGTGCTCTTTCTCTACCACATTTGATGGAATCAGGTCAGAAGTGATGAGATCTTTTTTAGAGGAAGGTAATACCTTTTTAATTTAGTTTTTTACATCAACCCTTGTGGGAGGGCTCCTTTAGACCTAGGGCCTGCTCTTTTACTACCTCTTTTCTGAGTAGGAGGAAAGAGGATATTGTGCTCTTTTCTTGGAAATCATTTGACTCTGGAAGGGGCAGAATGGTACCTAGGATAGAGAAAACAGAGCTGACTGCTGCCAATTTGCTTGATCCCAAAGAAGCAGGGAAGAAGGATACAAATTCAAGGGTGTACCTTTGTTCACTAATACAAAATTATGACCGTAGAATTTTCTTTGTGCTTATTCTTCTCATAGAACACACTGAACTTGAGTAAGTCTTGAATAATTCTTCAAAATTATTCTCTTCTTCTTTTGGTAAGAGGAGGTGGTGAAGAAAAAAATCCATCATGATTAAATTATTTATACCCATACTGATATAATTATTAAGCACCAAGCCAGGTAGCTTTGTGTTAGTTCTCACAGCAATCCCGTGGGGGAGGTATTAATAAGGCCATTTCTCTGCTGAGAAAACAGAGGCTAAATAATCAGCCCAAGTGTCATATATCTTATAAAAAAGATCTGGAATTCAAATTCAATGAGCCGGATGAATCTCAAAAACATTATGCAGAGCACACAAAGCCAGACACAAAAAAGAGCATACTGTCTGATTCCATTAGTATGAAATTCTAGAATAGAAACAACTAAGCTATAATGATAGAAATCAGATCAGTGGTTGACTGGGTGAGGGGCAGGGTGAGATTACTTTAAAAGGGCATGATGGAACTCTTTTTGGATAATGGATGGGCTCTATTTCTTCATTGTGGTGGCAGCTAAGTAAGTGTATGCTTGTCCAAATTGATCAAATTTTATGTAAAAATGGATGTATTTCATTGTATGTGAATTTTTAACATAATGAAATTGGTTTTTTTAAAAAGCCAGTGATTCTATCAATATTGTGCATTCTTTACTCAAGGAGATGCTGCCACACCAAAAAAGTAACTATGTGTCTACATAAGGGAAGTTGAGATGGAGAATATAAGCACAGAATTGCTTGCTATTGAAGAAAGAGATATTTGTGTTTCTTCTGTTTGAATAATGCAAATAGTACTTCTGTCTTTTTTCAGTTAACTACTGAAAGTTTCCATGTATTTAATAGAAGGATTTACTAAAGTTATGTCTAAATATGCAGAGTATGCAAAGTGAAGAAACCAGATATTCTTTGGCTTATTCCTTTTCTTCAAATTAAAAAGAAAGCATATTTTATAGAATTAAAATATTCAGATGATTGTTTTAATTTTTACTTATATCTTTAGGTATTGTATATGTAAAGCTAAGACCTTGTGGTCACTGCCTGCTTAGCTTGGTCCCAGTAAGAAATGTGGGTTATAAAATTAATATCAGTTTAGATTAAAGGGATAGAATTAGTATACTCATCCTTGGCACAGACAGTCTGTCCTATAAACACATTTCACAAAAAGATTTTAGGTTAAATTTCTTTATCATTTTTTTAAACATTAATTTTCAAAGATATTAGCCATATTCCTCCTAAGAATTTTAAGTTTAAAATATTAAAATGTACCTAAATTCATTTGGATTAAATAGAAAAGAAAGGTTTTACTTAGATGTAACTATTAGCTAAAAGTAAATGTAACTTGGGAAAAAGATCTGAACAGACCCTTTACCAAAGATGATATTCGGATGGCCAATACAGGTGGAAAAGATACTTATAATTATTAGTCATTAGGGAAATTAAAATTAAAACTGTAATGGGATATCATCACACACCTATTGGAAAGCTAAAAGTAGGAAAAAAATTAAAAAACGAATACAAGTAAATGGCAAAAAACTGGAAGCGTGAAATGCTGGCAAAGTTGCAAAGCAACTGAAACTTTCATACCCTGGTGTCAGGAGTGTGAAATGGTTCAGCCCCTCTGGAAACAGTTTGGCAGTTTCCTATAAAATGAAACAAGTGCTTGTTTTATGTTTTCATGGTATCATCACAGTGCTTTGCATGTTATAGATTTTCTATAAGTGTATTTTAGAATAAAGAAATGAATAAGCAAAGGATATTTACTTCTATTTTACATATCTAGAAATTCAGTGTAGTACAGCAATCAATTCCTGAACATTTATCGTTCAGATGATTGAAAACTTATGCTCACATTAAATACACAAATGTCCATAGCAGCATTTTAACAATGTCAAACTGTAGACAATGGATAAATCATTAGTAGTGAATTCATATCATGGAACACAACTGTGCGATAAAAAGAAATGTACTATTTTAACATGCATCAACCTGGATGAATCTCCAGAGAATTACGCTGAGTGAAAAAAAAAAAAATCTCCAAGGGTCGTATACTATATGATTCCATTAATACAGCAATCCTGAAATGACAAAATCATAGAAATGGAGAATCATTTCAGAATAGTGGTTGCTGGGGATCAGGGAAAGAGGAGGTAGCAGAAAGTAAACGTGACTATCTATAAAAGGGCAGTATGAGGAGTCAACATGAGAATGATGGAAATGTTTTGTAACATGTGGTCATATCAATGTCAATATCCACGTTGTGATACTGCACTATAGATTTGTAAGATGGTACCATTGGGGGGCACTAGGTAAAGGGTCCACAGGATCTCTTTATATTATTTCCTACAACTGCATGTCATTTCAAAAATAAAACGTTTAATAAAAGGTTATTAAAATAAAAATTACTTCAAAATAAAAAGTTTAGTTTTAAGAAATATATCACATCATGTTTCTTTCCTCCTTCAAACCATCCAATAGCTTTCCATCATACTCAGAATCCAAAACTCTTCTACGTTGTCTGATAGGACTTGCAGGATCTGGTCCCTGCCATCCCTTCCCAATGAATTTATTACGATTCTCTCTCTAACTGACTTTGTACCAAACCACACTTGACTTCTTTCCATTTTTCCACTACTCCAAAGTCATTCCTAGCTTAGGACCCTTACACTTGATGTTTCAAGCCCCGGGAATGCTTTTCTCCCAAATCTTAGCATGGTTTACTTCCTCCTTTAATATGGTTTCTCAAATGTCATCTCCCTAATCTCATTCACTTACTTACGTTATTTACTAAAATATCACCTCCTGATAGGGGATTTCCCTATCTACCTTAAAACAGCACATATCCCCTTTGCGTATACTTCTCTATTCTCTGATGAACAAAATCAAGTTGAAAAAGAAAACGTGTTTCTATAAGAGCATTTATATGTAAAGCTTGATGCACAAAAGAATCATTATATATTGTTTAGTCCTATTACACAGGTAAGTAGATAATGCTTTTATGGGGATACTACATTATGAGTAAGAAAAGAGGTAAGTAGTACCTAATGGTCATCAGTGTTTTTGCAGAGGATATGAGGAGTGTGATCTACAGAAAAAATTTTGTGTACAAATTTGGTAGCAACTACCTCCAGCAGCAGTACATTTTCTAGTTATTTAAGTTGTCCCATTGGGAAATTAGCTGCTATGAGCCTATCCTTACCAGAATACACTGACGCTTGGGCCCCATCAGGAAAAAGAATGCTCTTTATTATTCCCAAAGAATGGTACCAATGATTTCAAATTAAAGTAGTATAATAAGTGACTCATTAAATGCTCTTGAATGTATGTGCTTCCATTTCATTGTTGTTATTCAATTAGTTCCTTGGTGGAACACTCATTTTGGAAAAAATCATCCCTAATGCAAGTCCTGGGACTGCTTCTTCTTGAAGTCATTCAAACTCTGTATTACTTTATATATACATGGTAGCATCATAGTGTCTTGCATACCAAAAAAAAAAAAAAGTGGTACATATACACAATGGAATATTATGCTGCCATAAAGAAGGACAAATATATTGACTTTGCAACAACTTGGATGGATTTAGAGTCTATCATACTCAGTGATCTATCACAGAAGCAAAGAACAAACAGAGTTCTCACTCATAAGGGGACCTTGAACAATTATCATAATACTATAAGAAAGCACTTGGCGGTAGTGGGAAACTGCCAGAGGAGGGGATGTGGGACTGGCAGTTGAGGGAAACTGGCAGGGGAGGGAGGGGTACGCCTCATCAACAAGGGTACCTGCATAATGAACATTTGTATACCTAGCCCTGAATTATACCCCACATCTTTAAAATAAAGACAAAGGAAAACAAAAAAAAGAGAGAGAGAAATGAAAAAGAAGAAAAAAGAAAAATTCCCTCACATTCAAAACTTGGCTAACTGATACAAGAGGCCTATCTTTCAGCCTGTCCTGACTTTCAACATACCTTCCACCAAAAAAAAAAAAAAAAAAAATACCTTCCTCACTAAGCTTAATCATTTTTGGTTTTTGATTTAAAGTGAGAGATGTGTGACTCTTCCTTTCACTTGAACACTTAGAGGCCATTGCAGAGTTATTAATTGACCTAATTTCAATATTGTTGTGCTTCATAGAATAGGGGAGCCCAAGGAGAGGAAGAGAGACAGAAAATGGCCGGTTGTTGGAGAAGTCAGAACACACACGTATCAATTAAATTAGCTGTCTTGTGTGGGCAGCTCATTTCGTTTGTGGTGCCCTGAGACAATTACACTAGTAACATCAAAGATCACTAGTCACAAATCACCACAACACATATAGTAATAATGAAAAAGTTTGAAATATTATAAGAATTCCCTAAATCTAACACAGAGACACAAGATGAGCACCTGCTGTTGAAAAAGTAGCACCAATAGACTTGTTCAATGTAGGCTGCCACAAATCTTCAATTTGTTAAAACAAACACACAAACAACCCCTTCCCCTCCGCATACACACTATTTGTGAAGTGTAATAAAGCAAGGCATGCCTATAATTGTCCGCATCTTATGCCGGTCCAAGAGATAGGAAAGGACGTCAAAGGCATAAGGGATGGTGAGAATGCAGAGGTATCACCCTCTGGTGGTAGTGAGGGAAGATTGGTATTCAGGTAACAGAGGTAGTAAGCTATACAGACAGGAAGGGGTGGTCAGAGGGTGGGATACATGGAGTTGAGATACTGAGGAGGTGCAGGTATTGGTGATGGCAAGGTCTAGATATCACGATGTGAGTGAGTGGCTGGTATAAGGGACAAGGTCATCGAAGGAGGGGAAGTCAAGGAAGAGGCCAGACCCAGGATGTGATGACAGACTAGTGGCCTTTGTGCTCAGGAGCTACTCCCAGACCGCCGTTTAGTGTTATCAGATCTTGGTGTTGCTCTGCCCGCTTGCTACTTCAATTGGTGTCACTGGCTTTTGCCTCAAACTTGGTTCCTAAGTTCCAGCCCTGCTGAGTACTCCAGTCCTTCCTAGGACTGGAGCCGTGCCTTAAGGTCCAGGGCATTTGACTATGACACCATTGTCTTTGGAGAAGTTTCCTGGCCAATGCTTACGGGTCATCCTGACCTAGATGTTGCTTCTGACTTCCTGCTGGAGTTTTCACCACTAGGAGGAGCCTGGCCACTTTCCCCTTGGATTTTGTAGCTTTGACAAGTGGCCCTCACCCTTAAAGCTGCTGCGGTACTCCCTCTGGGCCTCCTGCACCTCCCACAACTTCAGAATCAGTTTTGGCAGGTGGGTGGATTCCCCCAAGAGCCGGTTCTCATGCTAAATCCCCCTACCTTCATGCTAAATCCTTCCTACCTGCTGCTGAGGTTTTGAATCAGAGAACTGAGTTATAATAATACTACTGAAGGGAAGATCCATAGATGGAGACAGTAAAAGTAGCAAGTACTAGTCACATAGCATACCACATTGTGTCAAGTAATCCTATGTCCAACTCCAAATCCTGTATACGTACAGTTTCTTCTCACAAATACTTGTAACATATCTTTTTTGGTTTATAGGTAAAACCCAAGCACTATGTTAAACTTTCTGGCAAGGGGGGGGTTATGAGTTATATATAAAACACATGATATAAAGTAGAAATGGCTTTTCAAAGTTACTGTAAGTTTTTAGAACTAGAATAATGGTAAATTTTAAAGGAAAAAAGAATGTCAGTGATCATTCGACAATACTGACAATGAAAGTCTTCTACTTGGCACATTAAAAGAACTTGCAGTCCACTAGTAATCAGTTAGAAATGAAGAGAGAGAAAAAGCACTCATTTTATAGTTGTGACAAACCTATAAAATTCTTTGGAATAAATTTTAAAAGGCAGTTATAGGAGCCATACAAAACAACCTATAAAATCTTTCTGGAAGATATAAAATAAGATCTACATAAACTGAGAGACATGCCATGTTTTGAATGGGAAGGAGACTCAATATAAATTCTTCCCAAATAAGGAAGATTAATGTGCTTCCATTACTACCTGAATCCCAATAGGTTTTTAAAATTTATACAAAAATTATTTTAGCATCAAGAAAGAAGATTAACTATCTAAAAGTGACTGATTTTTTTTAAAAGAAGAGTTGAGAGAGTCTTGCCTTATCAATTATTGAAATACAATGTAAAATGACCGTATTCCAGACAGTTTTAGCACAGGACTGGAAAAGTTGATAGGAAGGATAGAATAGCAAGCCAAAAAACAGACCAAAATGCCTTAGAACTTAATAAATAAATGGACAAAGAGTAGTTTACATAATAAATGATGCTGATTCAATTATTCATCCACCTACATAAAAAGTTATGTCCTCATCTCACATACATACAAAATATATTTCAGATGAATTCAAGACCTTAAATATTATAAATAAAATGATAAATGATAAGAAAATAAAATGATAAAACAGTGATAACTCATTAGATGAACGTTTAGGAAGATATCTTTATTTTTTGGTACTGAGATAATTTCTTTTTTTTTTTTTTTTTTTTTTTTGAGTTGGAGTAACACGCCGGCCCCCAGACTGGAGTGCAGTGGCCGCTTCCGGCCACCGCAGCCTCGACCTGCTGGGCTCCGGCGGTCCTTCCGCCTCAGCCTTCCAGGTAGCTGGAACTACAGGCGCGTGCTACCACGCCTGGCTAATTTTTTTTGATTTATTGTAGAGATGAGGTCTCGCTTGCCCAGGCGGGTCTTGAACCTGCGGGCTCAGGCAATCCACTCACCTCAGCCTCCCAAAGGCGCGGGATTACAGGCTGAGCCACCGAGCCCGACTTGATAATTTCTTTATAAAAACAAGAAATACAGAAAAACCAAAACCATAAAGTAAAAGCAGATATGTTTGGCTACATAAAAACATAAAAGGATGCAAAAGATATCACAGAGTCCAAAAACAAACACAATAGACTGGGAAAAAATATTTTGCAACATATGTAATAAGCAAGTTTTTCTTTGTCCCTCTTAATCACCTGTATAAAACCTTGGATAAAAAATATGGTTAGGTATTTCATAGGAAAGGAAATGCAAATTGCCAGTAAATATATGAAACAATGATCAATGTTATTAATAGCTTGAAAAATTAACAAAAAATAAAAAAAGATTTCATATTTTTGTCTTCACTTAGCAAAACTTTAAAAGAATCACAGCATTCAGTTCTGGTGAGGGTGCAGAAAAAGGGGCAAATATATATTATTTGTGAGTGTGTGTAGGTTATTATTAATAGTTTTAAAAAGTAATTTGGTAATTTCTACTAAAGTTAAATAAGCACAGACCTTTTAGCTGGGCAATCTCTCTTTTGAGATTTTATCCTAAAGAAATAATGTGCCAATTTACAGGCACCTACTGTCAAGGATACTTATCGTAGTATTGCTTGTACTGGTAAAAATTAAAAATCTGTTTTTCTATTTTGTTTGTTTGTTTTGAGTCATAGTCTCACTCTGTCGCTCAGCCTAGAGTTCAGTGGCATGATCACAGCTCACTGCAGCCTTGACCTCCTGGGGTCAGGGGATTCTGCTGCCTCAGTCTCCCGAGTAGTTTGGACTACAGTTGCATGCCACCACACCCAGCTATTTTTTTTTATTCTTTGTAACAAGGTCTCACTATGTTACCCACGCTGGTCTCCAACTCCTGGCCTCAAGCAATCCTCCCACCTCAGCTGAGATTACAGATTAAGTGAGATACCATACCTGGATGTTTGTCTCTTGATAGAGGAATTATTGAAAAAATATTATATCTCTAGCTTATCCATACCAGGGAATGCTATACAAATATTCATAGAATGAGTTAAATCTGTAGGTTCAGAGGGTATCCAACAGCTATTGATAAGTGTAAAAACAATTAGATAATTTCCTTATGCTTACCACGTGATATGTACTATTCCGAGTTGTTGTTGGTTTAATTAAGTCATTTAATACTCACAGTAATTTTATGGAAAGTTTCTCTTATTACCACCATCTCACAAAGGCAAAAATCAGGCATCAAGATACTAAGTAACATTATCGATCCAAGAAATTTGAATCCAAACAGTCTGATTTTAGAATCCATTTATGTAACCTCCATATTGAAAGTCATATTTCTGTTATTTAGTCTAGTATTCTAAAAACAAACACAAGCAGCCTTACATTTATGTGTATCTATCTCTATGAGCACAGAAGGGAAAGGTATTAATTTTGGTTACTTCAGAGGGTGGGATTATAAGAGAAAATATTGCTTATTAGTCATTTCTTGATACATCTCTATAATGTCTGATATTGCAAAAAACGCCTATAATTTTTAAAACACCTATAGAGAAAAATCTTTAAAAATTAAATTTAGGCTGGGCTCGGTGACTCAACCTGTAATCCCAGCACTTTGGGAGGCTAAGGCGAATGGATTGCTGAGCCCGCGGGTTCAAGACCAGCCCAGGCAACCAGGTGAGACCATGTCTCTACAATACAATTTTTAAAAAAATTAGCCAGGCATGGTAGCACGCATCTGTAGTTCTGACTGCTCGGAAGGCTGAGGCGGAAGGACCGCTGGAGCCCAGAAGGTCAACGCCAGGGTGGCTGTGAGCGTGCGGTGCCACTGCACTCCAGCCTGGGCGAAGGAGTGAGACCCCAACTCATAAAAAAAAAAAAAAAATTAAATTAAAAATTGTAAAAGGGAGGAAAAAACATTTGTTGAATCTGTGTCTGTTCCACTGCAAAGATGAAAAATGACTTAGTGTAAACTCTCTCGTTTATTTATTCACTAATTCAACAAGTGTTTACTGAACACCTACCCTGTTCCAGGTGCTAGGGACAGCAGTGAACAAAATAGACACCAACTCTGCCTTCATGAAGTTTACATTCTAGATAGAGATAGACCATGAACAAATAAACAAGCATTTCAGATGTAGACAAGAGCTGGCTAAAAAATAACAAAGCAAGGTGAAGAACATCAAGAGAAGTATAAGCGGGTGGGTAATGAGTTGCTGCTTGTTATAGCAGGGTCAGAGAGGATCTTAATGACAAAGTGATATCTGAGAAGAGACTTGAAGACAATGAGAATAGCTTTCATATGAATAAGCCATGTAGATAACTGCGGGAAGAGTATGACAGCAGAGGGAACAGCAAGTGCAAAGGCCCTGAGGTCAGAGTATGCTTGGTATATTCAAGGAACAAGAAGGTCAATTTTGGGAGGCGATGGGGAGGAAGAGATCATGGAAGGACCCCGTGGAGAAAGGCTTTAGCTTTTCCTCTAATTGATAGGGGAAGCCATGGAAGAATCTGGATAGATCAGGCATGATGTGGCTTTCTAATCCACTCCCTGAAGAAAAGATTATTTAGTTGGTCATTTCTAATTTAAAGGTAGTACAGTATTTGCCATTCATGCCACATAGACACTGCAGTGAGTGACCCCAAGAGCATTATTTGGAAAGAGGATGTGACTTGGGAGAGTTTTCAGAGATGTCACAGGGGGGAACCACGTGGAATTCCTGAGAACAGTTCGGGAATCCCATGCTGGGCCCCAACTGAATAGACTCCGCACGCAGAATGTGCTGTTTACATGGTTTGCTGTGTGGTTATGTCATTCAGAGAACGAAACTTGGAAGACTGATGGGGACATTTTTATTCCAAAAGGGATTTTTAAAAATTATTTGTTTGGGCTGGGATCGGTGGCTCAGCCTGTAATCCCAGCACTTTGGGAGGCCGAGGCAAGTGGATTGCCTGAACCCGCGGGTTTGAGACCCACCCAGGCAACTTGGCGAGACCTCATCTCTACAGTAAATCAAAAAATTTAGCTGGATGTGGTAGCATGTGCCTGTAGTTCTGGCTACATGGAAGGCTGAGGCAGAAGGATCACTGGAGCCCAACAGGTCGAGGCTGTGGTGGCTGTGAGCGTGCCACTCCACTCCAGTCTGGGGGACACAGTGAGACTCCAACTCAAAAAAAAAATTATTTGTTTGATATTAAGTAAGGGGAAGGAGGTCCACAGAACTTAGTTAAGGCCTGCGCTCCCCCACCCAAAAAAAGGACAAAAAACAAAAGCAGGATTTTGTTTTGTCAAGAATGCTCAAAACAATAGAGGGAGAATGATGCTGTGGGCAGAGGCAAATTTAGTGTGTTAGGCTGAGTTTCCTAGAAGCAAATCCCAAAACAGAATTTATGTGAAAGTGATCTATTAGGATGGGTTCCCCAGGATAGTTCATGGAGGGCCAGGGAGTGGGGCTGGGAAGGGAAGGAGCCAAGCAAGAAAGGGGGCAAAGTACAAACGGCAACTGAATCCATCCCACATGGGAGCTGTGCAGACACACAAGCACGTCTCCACACCTTTCCCATCGGGGAAAAGGTTGCTGGGCCTTTATGCATCCCACCTGTCAGTCACTGGTCAAGTGAGGGAGAGAACCAGGCAGGTAGCTCACACCTGCAATCCCAGCACTTTAGACAGGAGAATCACTTGAGGCCAGGAGTTTGAGACCAGCCTGGTCAACCTAGCAAAGACCCTGTCTCTACAAAAAAAAATTAGCTGGACCTGGTGGCGCATGCTTGTGGTCCCAGGTAGTCAGGAGGCTGAGGCAGCTGGATCACTAGAGCTCAGAAGTTTGAGGCTGCAGTGAGATATGGTTGCACCACCGCACTCCAGCCTGGGAGACAGAGCAAGACCCCTTCTCTAAAGTTTAAAAAAAAATGTAAAGAGAAAAATGTGAAATGTCCAGGCATGCATGTAGAGCACAGAGTGGGTCCCACTGAAAAACTCTGAGGGAAAAGATCTGGAATAAGGACATCATTCAATTGTCAAAGTGGTCTTTGAAAACTATGAGTGGAAAGTGGGGCTAACTCTTTCTTTCGTGCTGTTCCAAACCATCCGAATCCCACAGGAACATAAACCTTTACCTTAGACATAAGCCTTGATGTTTGAAAAGTTAAAGGCAGCTGCTTCCCCAGGCAGAAAAGACTGCTTCTAAAGCCCTTAGCAGAGTCATCCTTTCAAACAGAAGGGACAGGACCTGCCATTTTCTCTGATGCCCGTTTTCGAAGTGCACGGCTGTTCATACCGATCTAGTTTGCTTCCAGCGTGCCTGACAGAAGCAAAAGTCACCACGTAGTGGTCAAGGGCCGATCCTGCTCTCAGACTTGCACATCTTTTAAAAATTGGAAACACATTGTCTTCATATAAGATTTATTTTGCCTACCAAGAATGTATCAAAAAAAGACCCTGTGTTCAGAGTGCCTCTATTAGGAATAAAAGCCTGAGAATCAAAGATAGTGATGACATACTAGGAGGCCAGTGAGTATGACAATGTACAATATCACAGCAGAGATAGGAAATTCACATCCTCGGGATAGTTTTTTTTAATAAAAATAATAAGCCAATACCACACACCGCCCATCTGAAGTAAGATGACAGGACTGGTTCAAGAGCATTTTGAGGAACTAGATGTTTACGGGCACATAGGAATAATATAATGATAGAATATGACTGCTAAATCAGATACAAAATCTTTGATGTTGTTTTCTTACTGAGCAAAAATATTTGCACTTCTACTGAAAAAAAAAAATCTTTGTTAACAAATAACATATGTAACATGTGCCATTGCAAAATCTTGGTCCATAGAAAATAGTAGATAACATACCAAACAAAAGTACATTCCTCTAGATAATTAAATAATCTTTGGCTGGGTCTGGTAAATAATGTCCCAGTTTAATATTATGTCCTCTCTTCTTCTTAAATTTTAGATAATTTTAAAAACTTCTCTTCTAGCTATGCCACTAGAGATTATGATTTAATTGGTCTGAGAGAGGATCTTGGTATAATTATTTTTTAAAGTTGTCCTAAATTCATAAAATTTATAAAACCTACCTGCTACCTTTTTGAAACTAGCTATGAAGAAACAAACTGTGGCTTAGCAGGGATCTACCAGTTAATATTTTCTGATGCATATGATCAAGGAATGTCTCTAATTTCTGTCTCTGGTAAGGAGCTAGGATAGTTGGGAACCTCAATATACAAAACAGGAGTTGGGGGCTGGGTTTTGTTGGGGGAAGTTTAAACATAAGGACTGTTGAAGAGTTTTTTTGTTTGGTTTTTTTTTTTTGAGTTGGAGTCTCACTCTGTCGCCCAGACTGGAGGGCAGTGGTCGCTCCCGGCCACCGCAGCCTCGACCTGCTGGGCTCCGGCGATCCTTCTGCCTCAGCCTTCCAAGTAGCTGGATTACAGGCGCGCGCTACCATGCCCGGCTAATTTTTTTTGATTTATTGTAGAGATGAGGTTTCGCTTGCCCAGGCGGGTCTCGAACCCGCGGGCTCAGGCAATCCACTCACCTCAGCCTCCCAAAGGCGCAGGATTACAGGCTGAGCCACCAAGCCCGGCTTATACGTTCTTATACATATGTTCTAGTTACAAGTCCTGTTAGGCTTGCTATGCTTTGCAAATGCTTTTTCCCAGTATGCAGCTTGTCTGTCATTTTACTAAGAGTCTTTTGAAGAAAAAGCTTTTTTTTTTTTTTTTTGAGTTGGAGTCTCACAAAGTCGCCCACACTGGAGTGCAGTGGCAACCACCCGGCCACAGCACCCTGGACATCCTGGGCACTGGTGATCCTAACACCTAAACATACCAAAAAGCAGGAAAAACAGGA
>CAUYQG010223667.1:0-19249 GCA_963574415.1 Tarsius wallacei | reverse complement strand
CGCGCGCTACCACGCCCGGCTAATTTTTTGATTTATTGTAGAGATGAGGTCTTGCTTGCCCAGGCGGGTCTCGAACCCGCGGGCTCAGGCAATCCACTCACCTCAGCCTCCCAAAGGTGCGGGATTACAGGCTGAGCCACTAAGCCCGGCTTTTTTTTTTTTTTTTTTTTTTTTAATTTTTGTAGAGATGAGGTCTTACTATGTTGCCCAGGTTGGTCTTGAACTCCTGTGCTTAAGCAATCCTCCTTCCTTGGCTTCTCAAAGTGCTGAGATTGCAGGTGCGAGCCACCACGCCCAGCCAGTATTTTGATCTATGTCAGAAATACCATGGGTTTTTGTGGCTGCTTTTAAAAATCAAGGTGGCATTCATCTGACAAAGCTCTTCCCTTTGGATCTACTGTGAAATTTGATGTTAGAATCTTTTATCTAAAAAATGTTGGAAAAAGAGTTTTCTCCTATCTTTGTTACTTATTAGTTTTATAAACTTATATTTAACTACTCTAAGTATCAGCTTCCATCCTTCTGTAAGATGGAAATAATATTAACTGTTCTATCTAATAAAAATGTGAGGATAATTTATAAACATTGCAATCTATAGACTACTATTCACATTACATTTTTAAAAGTGAATTCTTGCCTAATAAAAAAATTGTAGTTTAATTATATGGCAGCCATCTATCTTTAGAACAAAGCTTATGGAAATGAGTACAGAAGGACAATAAACAATTGTAAGTTACAGAGTCCATACACTACAGAGTTCATACATTTATATACTATAAAATGCACAAGCTTTTAACAGTGTCTGTTTTCTCTTGTTATGAGGCATTTCATTTATTCTTTCTTTTTTTTTTTTTGAGTTGGAGTCTCACTCTGTCACCTAGGCTGGAGGGCAGTGGCACACTCACGGTCACCGCAGCCTCGATCCGCTGGGCTCAGGCAATCCTTCTGCCTCAGCCTTTCAAGTAACTGGAACAACAGGTACGTGCCACCATGCCCGGCTACTTTATTCTTTCTCTATATATATTTACTGGGTTCCATTTATGTGCACGTCTTGGTTGATCTAGGTGCTAGGGATAAAGCAGTGAACTGTTCTTTTATTTTAGCAGATGGAGATATACAAGATAGAAAATAAGGAAAATATACAGCATGTTTGAGGGGTAAAAAGCATCCAGAAAAATAGAACAGGTAAGGGGGGATAGCAGACTGGGGGATACTACAATTTTAAGAGAGTGAATAGTGAAGGTCTTACTGACAAGGTATCTATTCTCTCAGCTCACAGCAGGCAGATGTACCAGTATAATTGGTGTCTATTGACAACAGCAAAAATAAAAAATATGAGAAGAGATTTAAAGGATCTTAAAAAACCAGACACAAGAACTGTGCCCGTAGCAATTCATATTAAACGACAACCCATATGCTCTAATACAGCCATAGGCATTTTTATACTATACACTTGGCTTTCAATACTAATTCATTAGGGCTGGCGTAGTAGCGCATGCCTGTAATCCTAGCACTTTGGGAGGCCAAAGCAGGAGAATCACATGAGCCCAGGAATTTAGGGCAACATAGCGAGACCTGGTCTGTACAAAAAAAATTTTTTTTAAATTAGCTGGGTGTAGTGGTGTATGTCTGTAATCTCAGCTACTCTGGAGGCTGAGGCAGAAGGATTGCTTGAGCCCAGGGCTTTGAGGCTGCTGTGAGCCATGTTCACACCATTGCACTCCAGCCTAGACAACAGAGTGAGACTCTGACTCAAAAAAACAAAAAGAAACAAAACAAAAATGGATTAATCAGACAACTGAATAAGCTGAGTAATTTTCATAATATACCCTGACACACACCTAATGTATGAGAAGTCTGGGGACTAGCTACTCAAAATGGGATCACTTGGGACTTGTTAGAAATGTAGACTCTCAAGCCTCACCCTAGACTCACTGAATAAGAACTAATATTTTAACAAGATCCCCTGATGACTTGTTTGTACCTTAAAGTTTGAGAAGTTCTCCTATAGGGATGGAGCCCAGAATGTATGTTTTTAAAAAGCTCCCCCAGTAATTTTGATGACTGAGTTTGGAAACCACTGTCGGAGAAGAAAACTACTGATATTTTAAATGATGATCCTGAATTATAAAGAAAAGTCTAAATTATCTTTAGAATGTTGTGTTTATTTTTTAGTTTTTTCTTTCTTTTTTTTTAGTTGGAGTCTCACTCCGTTGCCTAGGCTGGAGTAAAGTGGCACGCTCACAGCCACCTCAGCGTCGACCTGCTGAGCTCAGGCGATCCTTCTGCCTCAGCCTTCCAAGTAGCTAGAACTACAGGTGCATGCTACCACACCTGGCTAATTTTTTGATTTATTGTAGAGATGAGGTCTCACCAAGATACCCAGGCTGTTTTTGAATCCGTGGGCTCAGGCAATCCCCTCACCATGGCCTCCAAAAGTGATGGGACTACTGGCTTGAGCCGCCATGCCCAGCCTAGTTTTTTCTTAATTTTATTTATTACCCTAGTAACATAATGCTAAAAGAAAAAAAAAATCACTTATAACTGCATCTCCTTGACACATTAACAGATTTTTAAGAAAATTCCTGTCTTATCTATACGTATACATTTTTTAAAAAATGTTGCAATCAAAATAATAGAGTACTATTTTGTATATATATCTTCTGTTTGTAAAGAAAAGGAAAAATATATTAAACATTTTAAAAGCCCCGGATCCACATGGGATAAAATTGGGGGGTCTTAAAGTTATAAATGCTTGTAAACTAGAAAACTAACTTCAAAAAGAATGCTGACAAATAGATTTCACTCTACAGTGAAAGACAATTAAAAAGAAATACAGACTTTCTATTCTCAGCTGACTATAAATGAGCTTTGAAAAATCAAATCCTTGGCTCTGAGCCTTATATTTTTTCCTGAAGAGAAAGAGTCATCTAGTGTTGGTTTTCTAGACTATACTCACAGTTCTTTAGCATGTAATAATTTAAATAATAATAGCTAAGTATCATTAGGAATTAATAATAGCCAGGCACTGTCAGAAGGAGTTTATATGTATTAACTCAGTTAATCTTTTTGATGATTCTATGAGGTAGATATCACTTTTTCCTTTTCTTTTTTTTTTTTTTGTTTGAGTTGGAGTCTCATTCTGTCGCCCAGACTAGAGTGCAGTGGCTGCTCCCGGCCACCGCAGCCTCAACCTGCTGGGCTCTGGCGATCCTTCCGCCTCAGCCTTCCGAGTAGCCAGAATTACAGGTGCGTGCTACCACGCCCGGCTGATTTTTTTATTTATTGTAGAGATGAGGTCTCACCAAGTTGCCCAGGCGGGTCTTGAACCCGCGGGCTCAGGAAATCCACTCACCTCAGCCTCCCAAGGTGCGGGATTACAGGCTGAGCCACCGAGCCCGGCTCACTTTTTTCTTTTCTTTTGTTTTTGAGTCAAAATAAAGTGCAGCGATGATCATTGCTCACCGCAGCCTCGACCTGGGCTCAGGTAATCTTTCTGCCACAGCCTCCTGGGTAACCGGACCTACAGATGCATACTACCAAGCCCAGTTAATTTTTTAATTTTTTGCTGAGACAAGGTCTCACTATGTTGCCTAGGCTGTTCTCAAACTCCTAGGCTCAAGCAATCCTTCTACCTCAGCCTCCCAAAATGCTGGGATTATAGGCATGATCTACTGCACCTAGCTGATACTATTTTATTCCTATTTTACCAATGAGAAAACAGAGATATGGGAAGGTTAAGTATATTGCCTAAGGTTATAAATATTGAGAGAGAAATTCAGACTCCTGGGTAGACATCACCAGAGCCCAGTAGTTAACTACTCTGTTATTAGCTCAACAAGAGAACAACACTGTATTAGCAAAGCAGTATTATTTTAATAAAAGGAAATTTTGTGAAAAATAAAATCTAAAGTTGAAAAAAAAAAAAAGCAATGTAATCAATCCATTTTCTATTGCACTAAGATAGGAGATCAAAATAGATAAAATAGACAGTCTACCACAAAAGTTACTGCTTTTAAAAAATCAAGGAGGCCGGGCTCAGTGGGTCAGCCTGTAATCCTGCGCTTTGGGAGGCCCAAGGTGAGTGAATTGCCTGAGCCCATGGGTTTGAGACCCGTCTGGGCAACTTGGCGAGACCTCATCTCTCCAATAAATCAAAAAATTAGCTGGCCATGGTAGCGTGTGTCTGTAGTTCTGGCTACTTGGAAGGCTGAGGTGGAAGGATCTCCGAAGCCCAGCAGGTCAAAGTTGCGGTGCCCGGGAGCATGCCACTGCACTCCAGTCTGGGCAACAGAGTGAGACTCCAACTCAAAAAAACAAAAGAAAGATCAAGGAGAGTTGTAAGATTTCAAAAATTTTTAATAACCAAATGAGTATATGAGTGAGAAAAGTACATTTTAGAATTGATTCTCTAAAAGTCAACTGAATTTTTATGTCTACAAAGAGACAAACTATATCTTTACAGAATGTAGTTAGAACAGGAAGAAACAGGGGTTTAACCTATTCTCAAGTTTTCTATTTTGACCAGAATCACAAAATACTAATTCTTAAAATTAGAAACACCATAAGGACATAAACTTACATGCTATGGCATTTATATATCTAAGTGCATATATATTTATTCAAATAAACTTACTAATGGCTATTGGAAATAGAACACTTTTTAAAACTGCAAGATTACTTAATTCTAATTAGAAATACTGAGTATATGTTTCATTTGGTTGAAACACAAAATAATTATTTGTAAAATAATATAGAGTCAATTCACTTTAATTCTTATCAATAATCTTGGTTATTTCATGTTAGTACCTTGCACTTTTCGACTTCTTCCTCAATTTTCTCAACAATAGCTGCATCCAGAATTTGTAAATCACAAGAAGAACGAGACAACGTACTGACAGGATGTCCTTTTAGCCAAGTAATAATTTCTTGAACCTTCTCAGCACTATGGTAAAAATAATAATTTTTCACAATTAAAACTTTCTGAGGGCTATAAATTATAAAATACATCAAATTTATATAATCAATCACTAAACTTAATTGGGACTAATTATAAATCCGATATAATATAACATTTTACTTCTTGATAATAAAAAAATCATAAGCTAGTTTAAAAGTATTTACCGATATAAATGAAATAAAAAATTTTAAGCTCTTAAAGCAAAAATGAAAAATACAAAACCAAAAAAAGATAACAAATTATTGATAAACTAGCTGCACCTGTCACTGAAATCATTAAGTTTAACTATGAGGCAAGAAATACCACAAATCTTGCTTACCCATTCTCATTTTCTCCAGGCCAAATGTCATCTTCATAGAACACATCCTCTTGGCTATTTTTGGCTATATAACTAAATAGTTCTGGAGCTCTAGCCAAACAAAGAAAAACATTGCTTTAAAATATATATGGATAACTTCACATAAACTTTCTATAAAATAATTTCAGATCATAAGGGGCCATATAAAGTATATTGAGGACTGATTATTATAGTACTGATAAGAGGTATTGTTAATAAGGGATAGAGACTGAAATATATGAAAGTCTGAGTATTCCTAGGCCCTCAAAAAAAAAAAAATTCCACTGACCGAGGTTCAGTTCATAAACATATAATAAACTTCAATTACTGACTCTATTCTCTTTAATTATAATGACAGGTGATGGACAAAAACAATATCTACAGGTTCATTTTTCTAATTTCCATAAGAAAGCTGAAACATTTCACAATATGGCAAATTAAACTAGATTAAAATCTTCTTCTGATATTCCTCAAAACTCCATTTCTTTCCGAAGAGCACAGGACTTTCAGGTACATATAGTAGATTGAACACATATGCTTATCTTTCGTCCCACTCCAATCCACTAAAATGACAGTATAGTATTAAAAGGGCATACATCTAGAAAGACAGATGAAAAGTGAAGCAGAGTATGCAGAGTATCTCATGGCATATATGACTTGTCAACAAAAGTTTAGAAACTGGAAACTAGATGGATGAATGCTAACTGACTTGACAGATAAGAATAAGTTGAATACTAAACCCCCAGTGGGGGAAGTCAACAAGAAGCAAGTTGGTTTGAAACAGAACCCTGCAAAAGCTCAGGAATTATGGGCTCCAGGTACATTTGAAGGCTGTATTATAGGTGAGGTTTAATAAGATTTTAGTTGAAAATTTGTATAACAAGCAGCTAGAGTGTCATGTGGTTACCTGTCTACCATTCCAGTATAAGACCTGTAGTATATATTTGCAGAAGTCAAATAGGAAATACTCTAGCATTGGGTATACTAGGCATGGATGTTGGGGGTGGAGGTGGGGGCATACAAGGAGGAGAGGATAGGTGTCATGCTGAAAACAAAGAATTAAGGAAAGTATAACTATTATACAATGTGTCACTAGGAAGCAGGCTATTTGAAGCATAATGTCTCTAGGAAGCAGACTCTGGGATGGTGATAAGCATGGAGAAAGTTGTAGGGAGTGCTTGTGGGATGAACACTAATTAAGGAAGAGAAGGGAAAGGAAGTAGAATTGGGCATAAGAAGACATTGGGCAGTGATTAATTCTCAATGAATTCCTTAGCCAACTTTACAAAGATGTTAAATTAGGATGGACCTTCAGACTTGACCTGAATTAGGGGTATCAGATTGACTGGGCTTTTTACCTCCTTATAGACCAGCATTGGATCTGTGGTTGTTATGGGAAGGAGATACAACTTTAAGTGGGGCAGTTCTCTTCATTTAGGCAATTACTGAAGAGGGCTCACACCTGAGGGCTGCCAGAGGGATAGATCTTTCAATCTTGAAAACAGATCTGGAGGGTATATTACACTAGGTAATGGGATTCCCTTTCCCTGGTTAATTTCCAGAATACTGGTAGCCAGTTCTGTTTCCCACATCCGTTCCCCTAAAAGAAGTCTGAAGGCTACTTCTCTGGGAGAGAAATGATATACATACAGGTAGTAATATCAGCACAGTCTCTGCAGAAATAGCAAAGTCCCAGCTGGTAAGCCTTACCTAAGCACACTAGACTTCCAATCAGCTTGTTAGTGCCTCATTCTTAAATATAATCAGACACTACAGAATCACCAGACAAGTGAAAAAAAAAAATCTTTAACATGAAAGAGAGACCAAATCAAACAGGGGTTAAACAACAACAACAACAACAAAAAGCTGGCTAGGTGCCATGGCTCATGCCTATAATCCCAGCACTTTGGGAGGCTAAGGTGAGAGGATTGCCTGAGCCCACTGGTTCGAGACCTGCCTGGGCAACTTGGAGAGACCTCATCTCTAAAATAAATAAAAAATTAGCCAGGTGTGGTGGTGCGTGCCTGCAGTTCCAGCTACTTGGAAGGCAGAGGCAGAAGGATCACCTGAGCCCAGCAGGTCGAGGCTACGGTGGTCATGAGTGTACCCACGCACCCCAGCCTGGGTGACACAGTGAGACTCCAACTCAAAAAAAAAAAAAAGATATAAGATAAAGAATGTAATAAATATCCCAAAGACATATAACAATATAGAAAATAAATGTGGATGAGGAGAGATAATAAAATTAAGAGGACCAATTCAGAAGGTCTAAGATCTAAATAACAAGATTCCCAGAAATAGAGAATAGAAAATATGGTAAGCAGGAAGTTATCAAATAAATAATACAAGAAAGTTTCTCAGAATGGAAGGGCATCAGTTTCAAGTTTGAAAAGACTGAACAGTGAAAAGGAAAGAAAAACAATTCATACCAAGGCACGCATCATCACATTATTAAATAGCACTGGTAAAGGGAAGATCCTAAAAAGAGTTCAGAAGGTAAAAATAGGTCACAAAGATCCAAAATCAGAATGAATTTTGATTATCAATAGCAACACTGAAAACAAGTAGAGAATGAAGCAGTGCTTTCAAAATTCTAAGGGAAAATAATCTCCAATCTAGGATTCTACGCCCATCAAAACAGAGTCATAATTCAGAAAGAGTAAAGTATGAGAGCCAGAAAATGAAGGAATACTATACAGTAGAATGGTGAAGAGATGAGAGTCAACAGGATGATGGTTAGGGATGACAGTAAAGCAAACTCCAGAGCAAGAACTGCATGTGCAATAGCCCTAGAGAGCAATCTGTTCAAAATGAAGCAAGAAGATGAAAAGTTTTAAAAGGAAGACTCCTAGAAGAAAATGGAATGAAGAGATTACCTGATCTGCTTGACCATGTGGAATTTTACAGCTATGGCACAGAGGTAGGGCTAAATTAGTTATGTGAATATAGATAATAACCAAATGAAGGTTGGGCACAGTGGCTCACACCTATAATTCCAGAACTTTGGGAGACTGAGGCAAGAGGATCACTTGAGTCCAGAGTTTGAGACCAGCCTGGGCAACAAAATAAGATCCTGTCTCTACAAAAAATGAAAAATATAGCTGGGCATGGTGGTATGAACCTGTAATCCCAGCTACTTGGGAGGCTGAGGCAGAAGGCTTGCTTGAGCCCAGGAGATCAGGACTACGGTAAACCGTGATCCTGCCACTCCACTTCAGCCTGAATGACAGATTAAAACCTGTCCAAACAAAAAACAACCAACCAACCAAACATACAAGTAAATAAAAAACCCAAATGAAAAAACAGCAGAGAAAACAAAAATGTGTATAAGAAATGTAATCATAACATTATACAGGGTCCAACTGTGAACATTTACTTTATCATAGTCAAGTAAACATTTCATACAGATTTAATAAAAAATTCTGATAAAATTTTAGTAAGAGCCGGGTTCGGAGGCTCAGCCTGTAATCTTGCGTTTTGGGAGGCTGAGGTGAGTGGATTGCCTGAGCCTGTGGGTTCGAGACCCGCCTGGGCAACTTGGCGAGACCTCATCTCTACAATAAATCAAAAATTAGCCCGGCGTGGTAGCACGCGCCTGTAGTTCCAGCTACTTGGAAGGCTGAGGCGGAAGGATCGCCGGAGCCCAGCAGGTCGAGGCTGTGGTGGCCGGAAGCGGCCACTGCACTCCAGTCTGGGCGACAGAGTGAGATTCCAACTCAAAAAAAAAAAAAAAAAAATTTTAGTAAGAGAAGAACATCTGTGAGGGAATCGGGAGTATTGGTAAGGAGAGCTAAAGCTCAAGTAGGAAATCCATGGACATGTCACGATGAAAAATCAACAAAAAGTAGTTTAAATATGAACTTTTAAAGAAATACAGAAATGAAAAGAAGAAATAGTCTAAATGTCCAGATGGTAATATTGAATTGTGTCCCATTGTGCCCCTCAGAAGATATAGAATGTGATTTTATTTGGAAAAAAGAATTTTTATAGAGGCAATCAAGTAAAATGAGATGATTAGATGACTGGTATCCTTATAAAAAGGGGTAATTAGGAGACACAGACAGACATATAGAGATGAAAGATGAGGTGAAGACACACAGTGGGAACACCATGTGAAGATGGAGTATTGGAGTAATGTATCTACAAGTAAATGAACACACAGGCTACAAGAAGCTAAGAGAGAGGTGCTTCCCTAGTGCCTTAAGAGAGACCAACATCATCCTGTCAACACCTTGATTTCGGGCTTTTGGTAACACGAACTGAGACAATAAATTTATGTTGTTTATACCACCCAGTTTGTGGCACTTTGTTACTAGAGCCCTAGGAAACCAATAAAGGAGTCTTCAAATACAAGAAGGTTAGAAACCACTGGAACAATGAAAAGAACATCAGAAGTGAATACACTTCCCATAAATCTTTGTCACTATTAACTTGGTTAATTTTGGTACTCAGTTTTCTCATTTTTGTAATGAGGAATTGAGACCTGTTCTTTTCTTAGATCATGTCGACAATAAAATTCAATAATTCTAGGATAGTAACTTGTCCAGCTATAGTTGTAAGACTCAGGAAACTCTACTATGCCAAGAGCTGTTTTGTTTATCCATGCCAATCCTATGCCTATCCGTGCTGTTTTGTTTATCCATGCAAAGTAGTGAATAATTTATGACAGTGAGAAAAATTTTAACTAAAAGGAGGTCAGTCAGTTCTCATACTTTTTCTTTTTAATATAAGTATGGTATTATATATAAGTATAGTATTATAGCCATTTTAGCTAATGCTTATAATACTCCATGACACAAAATTAAGTTCACATGTAACATATTTCACATTTTAATAAAGGCAAAACTAATGTTAGTAAGGCAAAATAAATAGTACAATCCATAAGATTTTGGATGCCTAGTAGGATGTTCTTAGGCACTTACCTCTCTAAGTATTCTGCAAGAAGCTGTTCCGCTGCAGATGAATACATCCATTCACTTCCAACTTTCTTAGTATATCCAGGTACCTCCTCGTTTTTTTTGTTGAATTTGAGATTTAAACCCACATTTGCTTTATGGTCTCCATGAGGGCTGAATTCAAACCACACACACACACACACACACACACACACACACACACACACATTTTAAAATGTTGTTTAAGGAATAAAAAGTTTTGCTTTCAATTCTTAGAAAAGCTCAGTTTTCATTGTTCTTTTACATTTTAGTATTATGATTATTTACAAAGTAGCAGTAATTGAAAAACTAGAGGAAAGGCTTCAAAACCCAAGTTAAAAAAGCAAGTAAATAAATTATGTAATTATAGAAGAAAATGAAACAAGATGCAAGGAAATATACTACTGAGGTTCACACACACCCTCTGATACCTTTTTTCAAGGTTCAATTTGTCAGTTGCTAAAAATAAGAACTGTCTTTCCAACCACCTAAAACATGTGCCGTTCAGATGAAAGATCACTATCAGAGGAATTTATGCACAATTTAAAAAGACAATTCAGAGCAATTAATAAGAGAAAATAAATACTGAAATATTAAGCATTTACTCTTTATCATTTAATTTTTCTGCCACTTTAAGTAAATTTCTCTAACATAAACTTACTTTCTCCTAGATCCTCTTCCAATAAAAATACTTCCTGTAAACCTTGAAACAAGGTATCCACTCACTCCAAGGCGACTGGCCAACACATATCCTGGGTTGTACTTTATAGAATATTTCTTTAAATATAAAAACAAAAAGGTCAATTATGGAAACACAAGTTTACATTAAATGTTATTTCTTTACCTTTAAAATCTGGAGATAATCAAGACATCACTAACCATTGGATTGTGGCAATATAAGGATTCTCACTTAGATCCATTTCCCTTTTTTTTTGAAAGGATCTGTTGGCAGAATTTTTCTGCTCCTCTCTCTTTCTCCTTAAAGGACAGAATTCCCAAGGATGGATGAAAGGGGGAGGAAATATACAGTTTGTGAAACTATCTCAAGAAATAAACTCTACTGTAAATACTAAATGGCAACTCCATAGGCAAGTATTTTTGCTTTCTTTTTTTTTTTTTTAATTTTCATATTCCAAACTAGGCCTAACAAAGAATCTGGGACAAAATGAAACCTCAATAATTATTACACTGAATTAAAATATAAGTATGTCATCAAAATAGTTGCTATTGAGTGAAATTAAAAGTGTTCTTTATACATGGATATGATATTCTTTTCCCCTAATATTTACTGTTATATGAAAGTAACAAGTGTGTATAGGCTTATAAATAATATAGTCAATGAAATGCAACCTTGATTTGTGTACTTAAGGGAATAAATCATGAAGATTGTCATATTAAAAAAAAGAAGCATCAGGACAGGCGCTGAGGCTCATGACTGTAATCCCAACATTCTGGGAGACTGAGGTGGAAGGATTGCTTGAAGTCAGACGTTTGAGACTAGTCTGGACAATAGAGTGAGACCTCGTCTCAATTAAAAACAAACAAACAAACATATATTTATATATATAAAACAAAAAAATTTTTTTAAGTATCAGATATTGTAATATTTAATCAGGAATCAAATATTCACAAATCCAGTATCAATTATGATAAACCACCATACATAACATAATGTACATAGCAATTATGCATCCTTATTTTATATTCATATATATTAATTATGTGAATAGTTTATATTCATATTTGATATAAATATAAGGAAATTTAATTACCAGCAAAAAATTTTTAGTGGTTGGAAAGGAATTAAATCAGCCATTAGTATTTTTTAATCAACAATCATGTCTAAAATGACACCTAAATGGAAAAAATTTTTTGGTGACCTAGATTACAAATCTACTAGATTATAGATCAGGTGTGGTGGCTCGTGTTTGTAATCCCAGCAATTTGGGGGGTGGAGATGAATGGGCCTGAGACCAGGGATTCAAGACCTGCCTGAGCAACTTGGCGAGACCTCATCTCTATAACAAATCAAAAAAATTAGCTGGGCTCGGTGGCTCAGCCTGTAATCCCAGCACTTTGGGAGGCCAAAGTGAGTGGATTGCCTGAGCCCACAGGTTCAAGACCCACCTGGGCAACTTGGCGAGACCTCATCTCTACGATAAATCAAAAATTAGCCGGGAGTGGTAGCGCATGCCTATAGTTCCAGCTACTTGGAAGGCTGAGGCGGAAGGATCGCCAGAGCCCAGCAGGTCGAGGCTGCGGTGGCCGGGAGCGTGCCACTGCACTCCAGTCTGGGTGACTGAGTGAGACTCCAACACAAAAAAAAAAAAAATAGGCCAGGCATGGTGGTGTTTGCCAGTAGTTCCAGCTACTTGGAAGGCTGGGGTGGAAGGATGGCCTGAGTCCAGCAGGTCAAGGCCGTGGTGGCCATGAGCATACTACTGCACTCCAGGCTGGGTGACAGAGTGAGATGCGAACTCAAAAAAACCCCAAAAAACCTTCAAAACAAAACAAAACAACAACAAAAACAATACCACTTTTTTTTTTGAGTTGGAGTCTCACTCCGTCGCGCAGGCTGGAATGGAGTGCAGTGGCATGCTCACAGCCTACTGGGCTCTGGCAATCCTTCCGCCTCAGCCTTCCAAGTAGCTGGAACTACAGGCGCATGCTACCACACCCGGCTAATTTTTTGATTTATTGTAGAGACAAGGTCTCACCATGTTGCCCAGGCTGGTCTTGAACCTGCGGGCTCAGGCAATCCTCTTGCCTTGGCCTCCCAGAGTGCCGAGATTACAGGCTTGAGCCACCGTGCCCAGTCTAACAATACTATTAAAATAAGTATGTTAGTAAAGAATGCAACAAAATATTTCTCTCAAGAATATCATCAGATTTTAGCAATAATACAATACAAATCAAGCATGCTTTCTAGAATAGATTGAAATAATTAAGATAGTAGTTTTCAATTACAGGTAGTATTAGTTTTCTTTTCTTTCTTTCTTTTTTTTTTGAGTAAGAGTCTCATTCTGTCGCCCAGGCTGAAGTGCATGCTCATGGCCACTGCAGCCTCAACCTATTGGACTCAGGTGATTCCTCCCCCTCAGCCCTCCAAGTAGCTGGAAACAGGCATGTGCCACCACGCCTGTAGTTTTTGATTTATTGTAGAGATGAGTTCTCGCCAAGTTGCCCAGGCCGGTCTCGAACCCGTGGGCTCAGGCAATCTTCTCACTTCAGTCTCCCAAAGTGCTGAGATTATAGGCATGAGCCACCACACCTGGCCTGTATCAGTTTTCTAATAAGCATTTGGAATGATACATGTACGGGCACATTTAGTTACAGTAATTGGCATGGGCTACTAGCACTTAGTGTCCATAGGCCAAAGATGCTAACTGTCCTGCCATGTATAAAAAACAGTCCTATTTAATACATAATTTTCCTGTCTAAAATACCAATGGTACTTCTTCTGAAATGTACTGGGCTATGTTATAATTTTAAATTAATGAAAACCATCAAAAGGCCGGGAGCAGTAGTTCAGCCTGTAATCCCAGCACTTTGGAAGGCGGAGGTGAGAGGCAATTTGGCAAGACCTTGTCTCTATAATAAATCAAAAAATTAGCCCTGTGTGGTGGCATGTGCCTGTAGTTCTGCAAGCCCAGGAGGTCAAGGCTGTGGTAGCCATGAGCATGCCACTGCACTCAAGCCTGGGCAAAAGAGTGAGTCTGACTCAGGAAAAAAAAAAAAATCAGAAATATTCCAGAAAATATAAAATAAGTAGCTGAGAATATTGGGGTAGAAAAAGATGGGGCTTGAGTAAAAGTTAAAGAAGGGATGTAGGCTGGGCTTGGCTCAGCCTGTAATCCCAGCACTTTGGGAAGCTAAGGCGAGTGGATTGCCTGAGCCCACGGGTTTGTGACCCACCGGGGCAACTTGGCGAGACCTCGTCTCTACAATAAATCAAAAATTAGCCGGGCGTGGTAGTGCGTGCCTGTAGTTCCGGCTACTTGGAAGGCTGAGGCGGAAGGATCACCAGAGCCCAGCAGGTCAAGGCTGCGGTGGCCAGGAGCATGCCACTGCCCTCCAGTCTGGGTGACAGAGTGAGACTCCAACTCAAAAAAAAAAAAAAATAGGTATGTAAAGAGAAAGAAAGTATACTGGAAAGGTATGCCCATCAAAACTATATGCTACAAGTGGGCAAGCTCTTCTACATCTAAAAAGTCAGGGATGAAGGAACATAATTCTTCCACCTTCACTGACTCCCAGAACAAAGTTCCGGCTTCTTTATCTAATGCGCCACTTTCCTGACTATGCTGTCTAAATGTGTTCTCCAATAGCTACCTAATGGTAAGATTTTAAGACATAAAGACAAAACATTTCCTCATGGGTGTATCTAACACCTTAAATGAATTTCACAGGATTTCCCATCAGGAAAAAAAAAAAAAAAAGCATAAAGCCTAAGTAGCAATAGCTGGTTAATTGGGAATTAATTTCTGCCAAGTACATTATACAATCAAGAAGAACAAATGCCAGTATCAGAACCTTCTCCCTATTTTCAGGGGAGGAAGAGGCCAGTATACATCTTTGGAAAAAAAAAGGATGCTGTGAACTTAAATGCAGTTTCCCAATATTCTTTAGAAGGGTTGAAATTGTTCATTTTTAGCTGAGTAGAGATATATAAACATTGTAGAAATGTCATTTGTCACTTATAACTAAAAATGCAGACTTTGAATTATTATGGAAGGTTAAAAAAACTAACTCTATTCCCAGAGGATATGCTAATCAATATGCCTCTTATAGCTTGAATGGAATAATCCATAATAACCATTACGAATGAATAATGGAATTCCAGTAATTTTCCCCCCCAAAGATCTTCATGAAATTTTTGCCTTTTTTTTTGGATAGAGCCAGGATCTCGCTATGTTGCCTAGGCTGGTCTTAAATTCCTGGTCTCAAGCAATCCTCCCACTTTGGCCTCCCAAAGTGCTTGGATTACAGGCATAAACTGCCACAACGCCTGGCCTCCTGCATGAAGTTTTGAGCATAGATTCCACATTTATTTTTAAATACTACATGCAAGTGTGAGATAATTTAAGATTAAATAAAATATTTGGAACAAGTTCAAAGGAGTTAGCAAAAATATCCTTCTAACATTTTAAAAGTTTATCAATTCTAAATGAAATAATATGAACTACTATACTCACATGTTGGTTCTGTATTAAAGCATCAAGACTGGGTTCACATGGAATGCTGAAAACCACACGAATCCTTCCTTCTGCAATCACATCACCTGAATCCTGAACCTTGGAGAGAAAAAAAAAAATCACACAATGTTTTAGTCTCGTTCACATTTTATTTATTTATTTTACTTGTTTGAACAGTTTTTAAGAATTGTTATTATTTTTTGAGTAGGTGTCTCACTCTGTTGCCCAGGCTGGAGTGCAGTGACACACTCATGGCTACCGCATCCTTGACCTGCTGGGATTCAGATGATCCTTTTGCCTCAGTCTTCCAAGTAGCTGGAACTACAAGTGCGCACCACCACACCTGGCTAAATTTTTTATTTGTTATAGAGATGAGGTCTTGCCAAGTTGCCCAGGATGGTCTCAAACCCCTGGGCCCAGGTAATCTTGTTGCCTCCACCTCCCAAAGCATTGACATTATAGGAGTGAGCCACTGTACCAGCTCCATATTTATTATTTCTGAAATACAGTATGACAGAGTTGGATAGTGGAAATTCTCTAGGAATTTGTAAGTGGATATGATAATACTGTAAATTTGAGTCACTGTATCTTTGCTTTAATGGCTGTTAATCATTCTTTTTAAAATTAATTTTCAGGCCAGGTGCAGTGGCTCAAGTCTGAAATCCCAGCACTTTGGGAGGCCAAGGGGAGTGGATTGCCTGAGTCCAGGGGTTCAACTTGGTGAGACCTTGTCTCTACAATATATCGAAAAATTAACTGGGCGTGGTGGCATGCCGAGTACTTGGAAGGCTGAGGTGGAAGGATCACTTGAGCCCAGCAGGTCGACATTGGGTGGCCATGAGCGTGCCACTACACTCCAGCCTGGGTGATGGAGTGAGATTCTAACTCTAAATAAATGAATGAATGAATGAATGAATAAAATTAACTTTCTATTTGCAAATAATTTCAAAATATCAAAAAGTTGCAAAAATAAAAACCGCACAGAGAACACTCAAAAACATTTATCCAGATTCACCTTTGTTAACATTGCAAAGCAACTGGATTTATCATTTGTGCACTATATTAACTTACACATAATTATTTTCTTTCTTTGAGGATATATTACATGTATAATTTTCCTGACCTCTAAATATTATTTATTTATTATTAGGAAATATATTTAGTTATATTTTCTAATAATATTTTATGATATAATCACAAAATAATTATTAAGTATATAAATTTACATCAATACAACAGTTTTATCTAAGCTACTGTCCACATTCCAATTTTGTCAAAGGGCCTGATAATTTTCTTTAGAGAACTCTTTTCTCCTTTTACTACAGGATTCAAGCTAGGATCAGATATTGCACTTAGCTATCGTATCTCTTTGGCATCTTTAATCTGGAATGTATCCAGAGCCTTTCTTCATTTTTTATAAAACTGACATTTTGAAGA
The DNA here is from genome assembly GCA_963574415.1 of Tarsius wallacei. Classification (NCBI taxonomy): domain Eukaryota; kingdom Metazoa; phylum Chordata; class Mammalia; order Primates; family Tarsiidae; genus Tarsius; species Tarsius wallacei. The sequence continues at coordinate 2,386 of CAUYQG010223667.1, read as the reverse complement.
ATAAAATTTGTACTTCTCTCTCCAACCTCCTTTTTAAAAAAACAATTCTTCATTTTCAGTTTGTCTGATGCTTCCTTGTAATTAGTTATCGCATTCTCAGCCAGAATATTGCATAGTGATGTGTTCTTCTCGGGGTATCACATCTGGAGGTATATGATCTTCATCTGTCCCTCAGTGTGTGACACTATCTTTGATCATGCTATCAAAATGTTGCTCAAAGCTGGCACAGTGGCTCATGCCTACTATATTGGGAGTCCAAGGCAGGAGGACTGCTTGAGCCTAGGAGTTCAAGACCAGCCTAGGCAACATGGCAAGACCTTGACTCTACAAAAAAATAAAAAAATCAGTTGGGTGTGGTGACATGCACCTGTAGTTCCAGCTATTTGAGAGACTGAGATGAGAGGATTGCCTGAGCATGAGAGGTTGTGACTGTGGTGAGCTCTGATTTTGCCACTATATTCCAGCCTGAGTGACAGAGTGAGACCCTGACTCAAAAAATTAAAAAAAAAAAAAAAGTTGCTCAGTTTCTTCACTGCACAATTTTAGTATTTTGCTTCCCTTGCAGCTTGCAGCTAATAAATGGTCTATGGGGAGATACTTTCTTAAGACCATGAAAAATCCTGCTCTGAATAAAACATTCCACCTATATTTACGATTTTCACCTAATTCCATCTTTATCATAATGTTGCAAAATGGTTTTCCACCTCCATTACTCTCTCCACATTTACTCTTGATATACTACTATAAACAAAAGTTCTTCCCTTCTTATCTTTTGATTATCACTATGGAATCATGAATTCCTATTTCCCACACTGGTTTATAATTCATCATTGTATTTAATTATTTTGGCATTCAAACTATCCCAGATTTGGCCAGTGGGAGTCCCTTTAACCTGGTTTCTATGTTTACATGACATGCTGTCATCATTATTTTGAGCACTTCCTTAAAGTTTGGCATAACAAGATGTTCCAGGCTCATATTGTATTTTCCCTGTCCCAGACCTAGAACCAGCTATTTCTCTGAGAAACCTTGTTCTTTTTAATGGGGTGTGGAATTAGAGGTCAAAATCTGGGTGTTACATATGTCAACTGTCACTAGGGTATCTTTACTTCTTGCCCTTTTGAGCAAATACAGCTAGGAAATACAAGCATGTATATACACATATGCATACATACATATACATATATACTCACATATATATGTACTTATATGCACACATAGACACACATATATACATATTTTAGAAACCATGAGTTCATACCATTACCTACAAATCTGTCCCTGTAGGTTCTTTCTTGCTTTCTCCCATTCCACATTTTTTTTTTTTTTTGAGTTGGAGTCTCACTCCGTTGCCCAGACTGGAGTGCAGTGGCTGCTCCCGGTCACTGCAGCCTCGACCTGCTGGGCTCCGGCGATCCTTCCGCCTCAGCCTTCCGAATAGCCGAAACTATAGGCGCGCGCTACCACGCACGGCTAATTTTTTGATTTATTGTAGAGATGAGGTCTCGCCAAGTTGCCCGGGCAGGTCTCGAACCCACGGGCTCAGGCAATTCACTCACCTTGGCCTCCCAAAGCGCGGGATTATAGGCTGAGCCACTGAGCCCGGCCCCCATTCCACATTTGCTTGTACTTTTTTCCATGTAAGAATTCGTTTCTCAAAACATTAACACATTTGTACATAATTCAAACCTACAACAATATGTCTAATGGTTTCAAAATTGCTTCATCAACACCACACACACACACACACACACACACACACACACACACAAAACCCTATTGAAAAAGAGATCAGGATCTGAACACACCACATTCTGATCCTAACCTGCTCAAGATTAAAGATATATGAAGGGGGATCCAAAACACCCAGAATTTATAAAAAAATTGTGTATTTATTCTCACAAGTTTAAACTTCAATTGCTTTCTAAGTGATTGAAGTCCACTTGATGTCATATACCTATCGAGACGCTTTTTCCACTGCTCAAAACAGTTTTTGAATTTGTCAATTTTGATGCCTTTTAGTGTTTCTACCATTTTGTTTCACCTCTTTCACACTGGCAAAATATCTTCCCTTGAGGATTATTTTTAATTCAGGGAAATAAAAAAAAGTCACTCAGGAGAGACTGGGTGAATAGGGAGGGTGGGGCATGGGGGTCTTTCTGGTTTTGGTCAAAAACTGCTGAACGCTCAGAAAACAAAATTTTTTTTTTTTTTTTGAGTTGGTGTCTCACTCCGTCACCCAGATTGGAGTGCAGTGGCCGCTTCCGGCCACCGCAGCCTCGACCTGCTGGGCTCCGGCGATCCTTCAGCCTCAGCCTTCCGAGTAGCCGGAATTATAGGCGCGCGCTACCACGCCCGGCTAATTTTTTTGATTTATTGTAGAGAT
>CAUYQG010223666.1:0-20300 GCA_963574415.1 Tarsius wallacei | reverse complement strand
ATGAAAAGAGAAAAAGAAGCCGGGCACGGTGGCTCAGTCTGTAATCCTTTGCTTGGGGAGGCTGAGGTGAGTGGATTGCCTGAACCCGCGGGTTCGAGACCCACCTGGGCAACTTGGCAAGGCCTCATCTCTACAATAAATAAATAAATAAATGAGCCGGGTGTGGTAGCGCGCACCTGTAGTTCCAGCTACTTGGAAGGCTGAGGCGGAAGGATCTCTGGAGCCCAGCAGGTCGAGGCTGCGGTGGCCGGGAGCGGCCACTGCACTCCAGTCTGGGCAACAGAGTGAGACTCCAACTCAAAAAAAAAAAAAAAATCAGTAAATAATTTCAGAGAGGGATGACAGTTATGAAGAAAACAAAACAGGTCAATGAGCTAAGACATGAAGATAAGGTAGACACTCCAGGTAAAGACATGTTCCGGAAGCCTGAAACTGAGAGTTACATGCAGGAAGAAGGACAGATACAACCCTTGCCTCATGGGGCTGTCTTCTCCACATGCTCACTCTGCCCTGAGGTCACCTGTCAGGCCACTGTGGTCTCAGTCACCTCCAACCATTTCTGACCCTTTCCCAGCCTCCAGCCTCACAGCCAGAGGATGAGCTCAGATAGTGAGGTGCCTCGGGTGGTCACACCTTCTTCAGTACCAGAACTGGAAAAGACTGCAGTAATGTTCTACCTTTAAGTCCAAACTCCCTATTGTATAAGGGAGGTGGCTGAGGCCCAGAGAGGGCAAGTCACTTGCCCAAGGTCACACAGTAAGTAGATCTCTACCCTCTCATTTTTCCCTTCACTTTCCCCTTTACTCCCATCCAACCCTCTAGGAGACACCAGGGGTCTTCATGGGCTGTTATCCTTGGGCTACCTCCCCAGCCCCCAAGGAAACCAGAGGAGCATTGTGCGGTCTCTCTGCCATCTTGTGGCTGCTCCTGGGAATGTCGCCTGTTGACCACACTGAGAAAAATGTCACAGAATTCTCACTAGAATCTGAACTCTCCTCCCCGTACCCATAATTTCTGGCAAAAGAGCTTCACCCGCACAAACGCTCGTCTCCAAGAAGGAAACTAGGGCGTGGGGTCAGGCCTGTTCCTCCCACTCTGAACAGCCAATGCCAGAGTCGCTCCTCCCTTCTGCCCTTAGCTTCCTCCTCTATGGAAGTGGGGAAAGAATTTCTCCCCACCCACTTCACCAGCAGTTGTAAGGTGGGGACAGGTGGTAGGTGCGATGCTAAGAGAGGTAAAGGTGCCATTAAATGATATCCTCACTCCTTCACTTAGCAGTTACCCTGACCCACACGAAGCGCTCATGAGATGAAGACTCCCCTAACACAATCATCTGCACACACGGAAGGCTCGCCTGCATTATCTTGGTGCTTACAGTGGGATTAATCCTTTCCGTGGCCACTCATCTGGCCTCTGTCAGGATGTCTGCCTGCAGTAGGGAGAAAGGACAGTATCTGGGCAATTCTTGCTTCGCCCAGTGCCAAGTTTGGGGGTAACAGGCGTCTCCAGGTGCTGTTGGTGTTCCATCCAGATGCCTTGACTTTACCCCCATCAGTGTATCCTCTGCCTGGGGGTGTCTTCTGCCTGCCTAAACCCACATTGCCACCTGTTGGGAGACCAGAAGTGCCTGGGGATAAAAGCACCCCACCTGGGAACAGCCCCCAGTCAATGACTATCGGGAACTGGATAAACATCACAGCTCCCTTGCCCTGCAGGTAGGAGAGTTCCGACAGGCTGGCTCCCAGAGTTCCCTGTGGGACCAATTCCCCTGGCCCGTGGGGGTGCAGACTTGGTCATACTCCCTATGAGTGCTTCCCTTCCTTGTGTGACCTCCCCACTCTCCCCCAGGAGTTTCCTTCACCTCCAAATAAGCCATTTGCACTCAAATCCCCATCTCAGGATGGACTTATGGGGAAGCCCAAACCAAGACCAGAATACCCCAGGCATCAAGCCCGGTTGTGTGACCCGGCTCTCACTGCTCTTGTACCTGGCTGGCTCCTCCCTGCACCACCGAGAGAGAACAAGGGCCAGATAAATTTCTTCTCCAGAGACTTGAAAGGGCTAGAATTCATGAATGTCGACCTCTCTCTGTTCTTTGTGTGGAAGCTGTCACTCCCATCTCTAGTCACCTTGTTTAGACTAATGGATTATCAAGTTTTTACTGAGAATTTCTTGTGTTTCAACCCCTAGGTTAAATGCTAAGAACACCGGTGTAAGATTGACTACTGTCCTTGTGGAATTTGCAGTCTGGAGGTAGAGGCAGATGGGGGAAAAGTATACACACAAATGAAAATTACTGTTCCAAACTGTGACAGGGTCAAGGAGGAAACAGGTTGCTGTGGGAAAGAAGGTGGAGAAAGGGGGGACAGGGAACGTATTTTAGTGGAAGAGAGGCCAGGGTAGGCTTCTCCGAGGAAGAGCTAATCAAGCTGAGACCTGGTAGAAGAAGGAAGCCAGCCAAGCGAAAACTGGGTGGGAATGTTCCAAGCTGAAGGACCAGGCGACACAAGGGACCCAAGATGGGAAACACAGAGAAGGCAGAGTGGCAGCATGAGAAGGAAGAGGGGAAGTGACTGGTGCCGCAGGCAGGGGACAGCCACACAGGCCTCGGAAGCCTTCTGAGGGCATTTGCATGGTTTCTGAAGTTCAGTGAGAAGCCCAGGACGGTGTCAGAATTTGGTTGTTGGAAAGATCTCTCTGGCTGCCAGGTGAAGCCTGCCCTGGAGGGAACAAGAAGTAGACGCAAGGTGGAGTCCCCTGCAACTGCTCAGAGGAGGAAAACCTGCCTTGGAGACCAGGGCAATGGAAAATGCACAGAGATGAAGAGACTAGGGAGAAGAATTTCACCAATGTGCCAACACACCCACAGATACCAGCAAGGTAAGCAGCAGGAAGTGGGGATTCAAGTATTTTTATAAGTGAAACCTAAGAGCAACCCATTACCTATCAATAGCAGTTACAACAAAAGTATAAAACTCCCCAGATACCAAACGAGACAAAGATACATTTAACTCCTCACACCCCTGCAAAAGAGAGAACAGACAAAATATGGACCCATAGAGTATTCTCTCTGTCTTTCTATACATGCCTCCCCCACAAATGCAGACACACACATATACACAAATACGCACACACATGCACACCTATTTACAGAAAATACAAGGGACACAGAAACTTGTTAAGCTAATTCCACAAGGAGGTAATATGCGAAATTCAAACTGTGTGAAGCTCTTCAGGGCAAAGGACCCAAATGATTCACCAAGAAATTGGAGGGAGATTAAAAAAAGAGGTGAGGCCAGGCTCAGTGGTTCAGCCTGTGATTCCAGTACTTTGGAAGGCCAAGGCAAGTGGATTGCCTGAGCCCACGGGTTCGAGACCAGCCCGGGCAGCTTGGTGAGACCTCATCTCTACAATGAATTTTTTTTTTTTTAAATTAGCCAGACATGGTAGTGCGCGCCTGTAGTTCCAGCTACTTGGAAGGCTGAGGTAGAAGGATCGCCAGAGCCCAGCAGGTCGACACTGGGGTGGTTGTGAGCGTGCCACTGCACTTCAGCCTGGGCAACAGAGTGAGACTCCAACTCAATAAAAAAAGGTGGACATATGAAACAAAAAAGATTTACAAAACATGTCAGTCAATCATAACATATGAATTTTATTTGAATCCTGAGTCAAACAAACTATAAAAATAATTTTTTCTCAAGTCAATCATGGATCTATAAACGTTGACTGGATATTTAAGAAATTTTTTAAAATATTAGGGTCAGGTGCAGTGGCTGATGCCTGTAATCCCAGCACTTTGGGAGGCCAAGGCAGGAGGATTGCTTGAGCCCAGAAGATCGAGACCTGCCTGAACAACATAGTAAGACCTTGTCTCTACAAGAACTCAAAAACTTAATTATTCATGGTGGCATGCAGCTGTAGTCCCAGCTTCTCAGGAGGCTGAGCCCAGGAGGTAGAGGCTGTGGTGAGTCATGATCGTGCCACTGCACTCCAGCCTGGGTGACAGAGTGAAACTCTGACTCTGAAGAAGAAAGAGAAGGAAAACAAGAAGAAAATAAAATATGAGGAGTGATAATGGTAAGATGGTTTTAAAAAGGGGTTCTTGCCTTTTATAGAAATACACCAAAATATTTATAGGTAAAATTATATAACATATTGGGTTTGTTTCAGAATAATGGAATGGGGAAGTGGATAAGGTCAGGGATGAAATGAGATTCACCATGTGCTGATCATTGCTGAAGCTGCTGATGGATACATTGATTTTCCTATATTTTTTTTCTCTACTGTGATAGATATTTGAAAAAATCTGTAATAAAAATGTTGAATGGAGCCAAGAGAACTGAAAATATTTGAGAAACCTCTTGGAGATAGAATTGACCTACTATGATTCTAGATGACGTGGGGCCATGAGGGAACTAAAAATATCAGACCAACACCCAGGACTCTGGCTCACCCAGCTTGTCACATGGTGGTTATATTGGCCAGCATGTACCACCATAACAAAATACTATAGACTGAGTAGCTTCAACAGCAGTGATTAATTTCTCTCAGTTCTGGAGACTGGGTAGGTCAAGATTGGACAGGACCAGTTTCTGCCAAGAGTTCTCAACCTGGCTTGCAGATGACTGCCTTCTCACAATGTCCTCACAGGGTGGGGAGAGAAAGCACTCTGGTCTCCTTTTTTAGACTTATAAGGGCACCAACCCCATCATATTAGGAGTTCACCCTTATGACTTCATTTAACTTAGGTTATCCCCTGAAGACCCTATCTCAAAGACAGTCACACTGGGGGTTAGGGCTTCAGCCTATAAAGAAGGGAACACAATTCAGTTTGTAGCAATGGTACGTACCCCTTGCTGAGATGAGAAAGGAAAAGAGATCGGGGAAAGAGAAGTCTGTTCTCATCACAAGGTGATGACATCTAGGTTTTCAAATCAACAAGTTGACCAAATCTATGAGTACCCAGTATCAAACTGAAGGTTTCAAAATAGGAATAGCACCATTAATTAATCTCATACCTACCTTAACCAGGCACTGTGGCAGATGCTTTTTAAGCATCTTCTCATTTAATTCTCTTCAAATCCTTATTGTACAGATGATAAAATGGAAGCACAGAGAAGTTAGGTCACTTGTCTGAGGTCACATGGCTGGCAAATAGTGGAATTGAAACCTGTCTGATGCAAGAACCCACACTTTGCTTCACTCTGCCTCAGTGGAAAATCTCTGACTTAGGAGTCATAGACATCTCCATTGGAATCTTGGTTTTACCATTTGCTTGCTGAGAGGCCTTGAGTAAGTGACAACTTCTCTGAACTTCAGTATCTTCATCTGAAAATGAAGAATATAGTATCAACCTCACAAGGCTTTTATGACAATCCAATAAGTTAGTGTATGGGCAATACTTGCCACAGAATGAGGACTTCAAGAGGTCAGCGGTTGTTAATATTGCTGTTAATATGTCTGTTATATACCCTCATTCACCCTATATTCCCTTCCCTGGAAGTCCCTGGGACTGTTACTTCTCTGACATTTCTGACCCCCATTGCCCACATGTATCCTCCTTCCAACAAACCATCAGGCCAGAGTGCCCTTTGGGTAGGGATGGGTCCAGGATGGGTAGGGCGGGACACTGTGATGCATTCCTTGCTTCCCTCATCCCTGACCACCTGGAGCTGCCAACCAGAACAAGATGACCATGAAGCCACAGTATCTCGAGACAGGCCTGCTTCCACACATGGCTCCCACTGTCAGACTTCACGTCCCCATGTGGAGACTCATAAAATGTTCTACATATTTATGATAATCTGAGTTTATACTCTTGATGTTGCAAAGCAGTTCAGTGGATGCCCCATGCAAATCTTCCACTCACCACTGACCACTATTTCAGGAAATAGTTGGTATTTCTCAGTCATCAGGAATATGAAGGGCCCAGGGCAGTTAACATCTCAGGTCAGTTTGAACCCCCTTTTTTTTCTTTTTTTGAGTTGGAATCTCACTCTGTCACCCAGACTGGAGTGCAGTGGCCGCTCCCGGACACCAGAGCCTCGACCTGCTGGGCTCTGGCAATCCTTCCGCCTCAGCCTTCCAAGTAGCTGGACCTACAGGCGTGCACTACCACACCTGGCTAATTTTTGATTTATTGTAGAGATGAGGTCTCGCCAAGTTGCCCAGGCGGGTCTCGAACCCGTGGGCTCAGGCAATCCACTCACCTCGGCCTCCCAAAGTGCTGAGATTACAGTATGAGCCACCAAGCCCGGCCTGAACCCCCTTTTTTTTCAATGTTTTATGTTTTTAGGGCATGATCACAGTGAAAGCAGCTTTTTTGTAGTATTGGAAAGAGCTCAGAATATAGAATTAAATGACTTCTTTCTTTCCTTCCTTCTTTCCTTCTTTCTTTCTTTCTTTTTTTTTGAGTCAGGATCTCATGACCACAGCTCACCACAACTTTGAACTCCTGGATTTAAGCGATCCTCCCGCCCTAGTCTCCTGAGTAGCTGGGACTACAGACGCATGCCACCATGACTGGCTAATTTTTTTTATTATTCTTAGAGACAGGGTCTTGCTATGTTGCCCAGGCTGGTCTCAAACTCCTGGGCTCAAATAATCCTTCTCACCTTGGCCTCCCAAAGTGCTGGGATTACAGATGTGAGCCATCGCACCCGACTTTGAACCAGTTTTATGGCATTGAGCTAAACGTCCCATCTCTGGACTTGAGCCTCCTCATCAGAGGCTGTGCTGGGCAGCATTCTAAGGGCCACGTCAGCCCTAGGGTGGAGCATCTGTTGAGGCCCAGCTTAGATAGACTCCCATGCTGATTTGTGAGTGAGAGGTGGAAAGCATGTGGTTCAATTGCAGAGTGGAGGTTATATTCACCTTCCAACCCACATCCTAAAAATGCGCCTGCTTCTTTGTCAGAAAGAAAGCCTAGTAAGGTGAAAAGGAGATTTATAATTCCTTGTAATTCTCTTTGAGAGATTTGCAGCATGGATTTTCTGTGCAATTACCTACAGAGAGCAGAAGAGATTTGAAATGCAGGGAATTTTCTGGGTGTCATGTTAAAGGCCTGACATATGAGCAATGAGGCTTAAAAGGCTGCATCCCTCAAGAAAAGAGGGCTCAGCACTCGTCTATGTAGGGCCCATTAGGTGCCTAGCACTGGGCCCCAAACTGCAACAACAATAACAACAACAACAACAGATATATATATATATAATGCAAACATTGTTCTCGCCCTTAAAGTCATTAAGATTGACCTCAAGAGACTGAAAACAACACGATTGCCAGACTCCTGCTACTCAATTATAAGGTGGTTTATTCACTCACAGTCAAGAGTCCCTGTGGCTCTGGGAACCCACAACATAGGAAGAGCTGGGGAGGGACTAACCAAGGGCCCCCAGAGTCCAAGATGCTATCCACAGGAAGGTTGTCACCTCATGTTATGGGATGGGTGGGAACGGGAGGGGAAATTAAGGCAGAAATGGAAAATGACTCCTCACTCAGAATCACCCAGTGAAGTTGTTAGAGAAGGATCCAGAAAAAATCTCAGCCCAGGGCACAGGCAAACCCTCTGGGACTGGCCCACCACAGGTCACCCTGGGGCTGGAGATGGAAACTTGGAGTCGATAGACACTTTTCTCAGCTGTAAAATGGCTCAGAGGATTTTTGTCAGGGTTACAACTCTGTTTTGTAAACCATGAAACACTATATATATGATACACATATTTAGAAAAGACAAAACAAATCCTCCCTATTGATACACATCGTTGATATTTTAAATTACACATATTAACAATAATAACAGGATTAAGCCTACAGAATCTCAGAGCTAGAAGCATTCTCTCAGGCAGCCTTCCTTATCTGGTGTTGGCATCCCTTGTTTCCTATCTGTGCCAAGTGGTATTAATCTTATTACAAACAATGAACACATTTAATTTCAGAGTTATCCCAGAGAAGAGAGCCACTTAAAGGGAAATTCTCATGCCCATCCTCCAACTAGCCCTGTGCTCAATGACTCAAGTGCCAGGCCTCTAGGACCCAGGGGTGGGGGGAGGGAGCAGGGAGGGACAGACCGTCACTGGCCCTCTGGGAGAACGATGAGTGACCAGACTGCTGTGGCTGCAGCCGGGCCCAGCTGCAGTCTTTGTGATGTTCACTGTCTTCCTACCAAGTTGGCCCTGCTCCTCGTGATTCTGAGATAAGGAAGTGGGAGGAAGGAGGAATCAGCCGATATCCTCTGTGGCCCCAGATGAATACTTTGTTCTAGTTTTTACCAATGGAGGACCACATAAGGACCCAGAAAGTTCTGAACCTCCCTGCTGTAGAGCCCTGGCTGGCCCTGAGATGCCAATATTATTGTCCTCAGCAACTAGCACATGCTGTCATCTCGGTGCTTTTCATCTTCTTTTATCTGACTATGCTGTTTCCCAGGATTGGCACAGCAGCCATGCAACTCTACATCCATGTCCCCAAGTCACCCATAGCCCCAGGCCTTCTGGTACCGGGTTCATTCCTTATAAGAATAAGATTCTCTCACCATATTACAATGAAAGTACTCATAGGAAGCTTCTCCCACTAGACCACAGGTACCAAGTCTCTAAAGATAGATGAGACTCTGGTCAGGAAGCTGCAGACCACTGTCAGCTCTCTGAGAGTGAAAGGATGTGGGTGTGGCACTCAGGGGCCAGCTCACAGAAGGCCAGAGCCCCCCTCCCACTGCCCCTAGTGCTCAGCTCCCCTCCACTACAGAACTGCTGAGACTGACTGGAAAGTGATCCTAACCTGGTCTTTTGAGCACACAATACCAAGCCCCAGTGATAACATGCAAAACACTGTTCTTAAATGCTTTGGGGAAGTCTGGATGACTAGCCAGATTCCTCAGGCCAGACAAAAATTCCAAGATCTGCTAAAGTTTGCAGCCATGGCTAAGGGACTCCAGCCACTTTAAAGCATTGGCTTTGACATTGGTGGTAAATGGAAAAGTCTTTAGGTCACAACTGAGATTTGGAACAAGGAGACTCAGGGCAGTGATAGGAACCAAGTCATAGAGTTAGGTGGGGCTCAGTGTCAGGTACGAGATGATCAAAAAAGGGCACTACTCTGATTTCCATTCCAAAAACAATTACAGAAGGAATTTTTTTTAAATGTCCTGAACTTGTAAGTGGCCTTCCTCTCCCTCTCCTTCTTAACACACAACGGCATCATTGTAGGCTGAAGATGTTCCTATACCAAAACCAGAAGGCAGAAAATGAATACAGACCAGTATGTAAAATTACATTTTCAACATCTCTAAAGAACTCAAATCATTATTCTCATCCTAAAAGAAGTTCAGATAAGCACCTTCTTTTGTTTGCAGGAAAGAAAACAGGCTAAATGTTTTCCAGATTTGCACAGGACTCAGAAGGTGGAGCGATGACTCCAGCACAGGTGTTTCCACTTCCTACCTGGAGCTCTACCCTCCCTTGTGCTCTCTCTTATTTAACACCATGAAACCACACATCAAAGGAGAAACTGAAAGTGAGACTGAAAAACACAAAGGACAGAGACAATGCCCAAGGGTGGAACACAAAAACAAAGAAGAAGGCCATGCAAAAGTATGTAGCACGTACCAGCCTTCAAGCTTGACAAGCTGGGCCCAGAGCCCACAGGTCTCTGCTGGCTCTGCAGTGGCCTTCAGGGGAGCCCATGGATCCACTCTCTACTAGTGGAAGAAGTGAAGAGTAGGAAGAAAAGAGGGGTTGAGCCAAAGACAAGTAAGAGACCCCTTGGATAGCTGGGGCCCATGTGAAGCCCCCTCCACAGGTTAGCCTCAGTTCACCATTCTTGGCCATGGAGAAGAAAGGCAGTCTTCTTGCTTGGCCGCCATTACTGGGACTTGGCCTCAAGGCCTGCTCTGCTCCTTCCCAGCTGCCTCCAGGGGAAGGAGATGGGATATAGGGCAAAACTGAGGGAAAAGAGTCTACCTCTCAGCCCAGAAGGGCAAACTCCCCCAGACCTCCCTAAAAACCCTTGAATTTGCTTGCCCCGCCCCCCTTTCAGGCCCACATGACTAAGGCCTCCTCCAGAGTTTGAGTATTGTGTTCCATCCACGGGGCTGGGGGTGCTAGGAAAATGATGGCCTTAAATAAGGCTAAAGAAAGAAATGCAATCGTTTTCTTTGGGTGAGTGGACCCCTTCTTTGGATAGAAGGATTAGGGGCTTCCAGAAGGTTCTTAAACATCTGGATAAACCAAGACCTTATAAGAGGAGGTTGAAAAGTGATGAAGATTTTTGAGGTTCTAGGCTTTCCAAAAAGTTCTATGACCCAAGCTCCATGAAGGGAAGGACAAGGCCAAGGGAGTGGGGGCTTCTAGAAACTTCCTAGTTCCTAAAGAGGCCATTCTGGGGCCTTTCAAGAGAATAAGTTGAGGGGAAGGGAGAAAATGGGGGTTCTGCAAACTGAGCTTTCTAGAAAATACCACAGACCAAGATATATCTCAACCCCAGCTCTGTGGAAAAAAGACTGGGGCTCAGAGGGTGGGACCTGTGACTTCCAGAAAGTGGCATGATCTAAGAACTGACTCACAACCCAGCAAAGGTTAGGGGAAAGGAGGGCAGTGTTTAATAATTACCATCCTATTTTACATCTGAAAAAACCAATGCCAGAAAGACCATGTCATTCGTACCCACCTTTAGTGACAAGGCTGGAAATCTGACTGGCCTGATGCCAAAATCCAGATTTTCCCATTAAATCTGAAGCCTCTGATGAGGGAAAACCTGAAAGTTTGGCACAGGGGCCAGTGTACAGAATTTGGAGGAATTAGAGGGAACACTTCTTCTTATTAGGAATATTCTTCATTCTCTTCCTTTCTGGGGCCACAGACCCCTGAGCTCACCCCACAGATGCCAGAAAGCTTGGATTCCCAGCAGCAAGGGCCAGGAAAACCCAGGTCCCAGCCACAAGAACATGACCACTGGGAGAATCACTGAGACAGTCTGTGAGAGAAGAAGTCAGTCCAGAGAGACCTCAGCTCCTTGTCTTAGAAGGTATTCTGGTCCTTGGTCTGACTGGATCTTGGCATCACATTGGCTTAACTGCTTGTTTATCCCACCACAGGAAAAAATATATTAGGTAACCTGGTAACTACCTTCTCATGGATTCTGAGGCAGGAACCAGAAGTACAAGCTGCCTGTCAAGAATCCAAAGCACTGGTGTGCCCCGAAGGACAACCTAGTGGGTGGCCACTCATGCTAGCTTTTGGGACTGCCACCAGGGGGCCAGGACACCTGCAAGGGGGTCTGGGCAATGTGGGGTCTGGGCAGCTGATACCCTGCTAAAAGAATCAAGGATCTAATGGCTGACACAGAGGCCCTGCCACTGGTGGCCTTGAGATGCTGGGACACAGGCCAGGTTCTGGGCAGCTGGTATGCACTAGTGAGAACCAAGGCACCCAGTCTCAGGCACGGCAATGCCAATGCAACATTGCGGAAATTAGGTGGCTGAGAGTTGAGACAATCTTCAGGAAATGACTATGTCACCTCTCTCAAGGTCCCCGCCGGTGAGTGGCTTCTGAACAGCCAGCACATGTCAAATCAGCTAAGGCCCTAAGTCTGTACTCTGTTTGGTTCTGGAGTTGCTGCAGAGGCACTGGTAACATGGGACCAGTGACATGGAACCAGAAGGATTGGGTAGACAACGTATTTGAAAGAAACCAAGGAAATGAGGTAAGTTAGTAAGCTTTGGGGACTTGCAGAGGGCTGGGCCACCTCCCAAGGGTATGAGCCTAGTGGTATGAAGGAGAGGGGGGCTGGTCAGCCAGGACACCAGGAGGAAGCCAGGCTACAAGGTGGGACATATTAAAGCCAGCAGGCAGGACACATGGAAAACTGCAAAGACCAGCTTCAAACAGCCTCTGCAGCTGGTACCAGTGGTCCAAGCTCCTTACCAAGGGGCTGAGACATTGATGTGCTCTGAGGACAAAATAAGGGTGTCAGCACACTGGAGGCCAGGCAGCCAGGCACTCTAAGCAGAATCAAGCCAAGGTGCCAACTGTACTGCCAAGGTTTGAGGCTTTAATGCTGACCCAGTGAAGCAGGGTCCAATTAGACCAGGCAATGCACTTTAAGTAAACCAAGACAATGCAAAAACAGTCCTCTAATAACTTCTGGGGTACTGGCGTGGCCCCAGAGACCTGAGGGAATGGAGTCCCAGCAACCAGGATACTCTGAGAATTTCCAAAGCAATACATTGACTTCCTTGTGTTTTTGCGGCCAGTACCAACGATCCAGGCACTCTTCCAAGGGCTGAGTCCTTGGTGTGACCCAGGGCTGAGGAGAACGGTGGTGGAAATGTAGAGTTCAGCTCATAGGATTGACCAATAAAATCCAGAATGTCCAGCCAAACTTGAATTCTAGGTAAAAAATAATAATAATGTCATGAAACATACTTAAAATATTATTTGCTATTCATCTGAAATTTAAACTCAACAGGACAATCTGTATCTTTATTTACTAAATCTGGCCACCCATGGTCCACGCAGCCAATGGTCTCTAAGGACCAAGGCAGCACAGAGACTATTCTCATTGCTGCGAGGCTGGCATCAGAGACTCGGATCCCTGCCAAGGGTGAGTCCCTAGTGTGACCACTGGGTGTGGGGGAAAATACCAAGGCAGATAGTGACAGCCCTCTAATGCAGCCCCTCCTGAGTGAGACACATGTGTCATTTTATATTGTCTGGTAGCCATATGAAAAAAGTAAAAAGAAATAGGTAAAACTGATTTTAGTAATATGTTTTATTTAACTCAATATAGCCAAAATAGTATACTTTTGGCCAGGTGCAGTGGCTCATGCCTGTAATTCCAGCACTTTGGGATGCCAAGGAAGGAGGATTGCTTGAGCCCAGGAGTTTGAGACAAGACTAGGCAATATAGCGAGATTTCGTCTCTACAAAAAATAAAAAACTAGCCAGGAGTGGTGACACGCAACTGTAGTCCCAGCTATTCTGGAGGCCGAGGTGGGAGGATGGCTTGAGCCCAGGAGTTTGAGGCTGCAGTGAGCCATGCTTGTGCCACTGCGCTCTAGCCTGGGTGGTAAAGTGAGACTCTGACTCAAAAAAAAAAAAATACTATACTTTCAACATGTGATCAATATAAAAATACTGATGATGTAGTTTGCACTCTTTTTTTAGGACCAACCTTTCGAAATCTGGTGTGTAACTTGGCCCATCTCTTCTGAACCAGGCATAAGTGTTCAGAAACCATGTATACAACAGTGCAACTCTTATAGCTTCTGGGGCTTGCAGCAGCAATCTGGAACCCTTGCCAGGAGTCCCAGGCCTTAGAGGGTGGGCTCCTGCGATGTTAGGGATGTGGGGTGCATGGAAGGGCAGGCTGCCAATCAACTTTGAGAAGAACCAAGGCAATGTGAGAGCTACTTTCTCGAGATGACAGGGCTTTCCCTAGAGGCCCAGCTCACATCCAAGGGTGAGGCCTTGGGGTAACCCCAGGGAAGAACCAGAGATGGGCTGTGGTCATGAAGGGTGGAGCTCTCATGAATAGGATTTGTGCCCTTATTAAAGAAGCACCAGAGAGCTGCCCTGCCCCTTCCCCATATGAAGAGAAGATGACTGTCTAAGGAAGTGGGCCTTTACCAGGCACTGAATCTACCGGGGCTTCTCAGGCTCCAGGACTGTGAGAAATAAATTTGTTTTTTTTTTTTAATAAATTTAATAATAATAAATTTAAGTACATTTTTGTTGCCTGTAAGCCACCCACTTTGCTATCTGTTATTACAGCTCTCATAGACCAGGACAGGAGCCAACCCATTTAAAGGGCAAGAGAGTTGGCATGCTATCAAAGTGCAATGGCCAACAGAGGTGGTGTCTTGGGTACACGGGGAGGGAGGACTTCATGAAACTGGAAGAAGAATTTGGAGAGAGCCAAGGCCTGGCGTTGCAGCGAAGATAAACAAGAGCTTGGTAGGTTCACTTTGGAATTGAGATCCACGGAAGGAGAGAGAGTCAGGGTCAAAAGAGAAGCTTGAGGTTTCAGATCTCAGAGGTGTAGGAGGTGTGTTTCAAGGTCTGAGTTACGCCTTTGCCTTTGATAGCAGGGAGAACAGTTGAAGAGGCATCAGGAAGTCAGAATTCTAGAAAGATCACCAACAAGGATATTGAAGTGACTGTGAATGCCCTCTGGCAGGTTGAAGAGACCACAGGACAGATTCTAACCTTTTTGGACAGTGGGAGAATCTTTCCAGGCATGCAGGTGGCGGTTGTAGATTGTGCATGGCACACTTTGCAACAAGGGCTGTGAAGTGTTTTGGATGCACAGTATTGGGAAGAGCAATTTTGTGTTCTCCCTGGGGTGGGGGAGAAGAGGGAATGGAAAGTTTCAGTTATGCGAAGTGGTGATGGGCGTGGACCAGAAAAGCCTTGGTGAACAGGAGAGTTCATCAGCACGAGAGTTGACTTACTTATTCTTCTTACTCTTCACCTTGGAAGCATTTACCAGAAAATGCACCATTTCTCATAGAAAATGGACAGAAACGTCATGAATGCTTCTGTAGCTGCTGAGTAGAAATGACTGAGCCAGAAGTCAGAGGAGGCAATAGGGATTAATTGCATTATGTAGATAGACCTATTTAATTATTGCAAATCCTGGTATGTCTGCATGCATCTCTAAGCTTGGTGTAAAACACTCTATGGTTTCAGGTTGCTGTAGATAAATCTTTCTGCGTACTTGAGCTCTCCTGGAACTTCAGAGACACCCAACTTAATGCCTCAAACAATGGCAGAATCTTCATGGTTGATGACTACATTTACCCCCTTCTCTTTTTTAAGCACGAAGTTTCATTAGTACAATGTCTGCTTTTCTGGGTAAGACCTGATGAATATCTGGATTTCCACTGCCTTTTCCTGAGTTGTTTACTCTTCAGTTTGGAAGGCTTACCATCTTAAGAATCTGTTAATTGTGGTCATGCAGGCCTGATCAAAGTTCATTTATGATTTATTATAAAAGCTCATAAGGTTTGTTTTCATTAAATCTCTCAGAAATGGCATGAGTTCTTCCTGTGAGTAAAAACTTTCTACTCAAATAGACCACTGGATATTTCATATGTGTGTGTGAAGGAGCACTGCTATTAAATTTGCATCTTTTAGCCCTTTAAAAAGGATCTAAGATATTCCTGGCTCAAAGCTTCCCCCATTCTGACTATCTGGGTCAAATCACAGAATGGTCTGAGACTAGCAAGGTGAAGAGAGAATCTCCTACGATCCTATGCTAATCCCAGGAGCGATCGGCCCAAGTTGTTGATT
Organism: Tarsius wallacei; assembly: GCA_963574415.1. Lineage (NCBI taxonomy): Eukaryota > Metazoa > Chordata > Mammalia > Primates > Tarsiidae > Tarsius > Tarsius wallacei. The sequence continues at coordinate 5,010 of CAUYQG010223666.1, read as the reverse complement.
AATAAAGTGGGCCTTTTCTTTTATCATGACAGTTTTTCTCTGGCACATCATAGTGCATCCTTTGTGCCTCAAATATTTAACTTCAGCTTTAACAAGACGATCATTCATTGAGTTTTGGAGCAGACACGGAAGTGATTGAAGATGATCTAAGCATTCTTCAAAGCTGTGATCTGAAGTTGCTGTGCTCTCAATGCAGGGAATGTAATAATGTAATGATGCAGTTAATGACTGAGTACCTACTTTCAGGATTCTAAAGGTCAGGAGGTGTTTAAACACTCTAGAGCATTACTTAAAGGGAGGGATCTGGAGACCAGGATAAGTAGACTGCACGATGATGCACTTAAGCTCTGATGCACACATCTAATTCTTCTGACTGTATACGGCAGTAAATGAGTATATACACATCTAATAAAATGGCTAAATAAACAGTAGGCATAGAAATCGTATTAAGATGTAGATGCCTTTCAGTAAAGTTCTAGTCAGGAAAAGAGACTCAGCATCAGCTTGTTAACGTAAAGAATTTCATACAAGGAACTGGAGAACAGATATTGGAGCACTGGAAGGGCACAGGGGACCATTGCAGCAACACCCTTCGGGCCAGCAGAACGGAGTTATTAGAAGAAAGTTCAGGGTAGGGTGTTGTATCTCAGTAGCTCTGAAGAGGGTCTGCTGCCAGCCTGCTGTTGCTGCCTGAGTCGCTTGGACCCAGACCCCTGCATGCCTGACTCAGATATCTGAGGAACAGGCACTGGCTGGCAGTGCCGGTGGTTCTGACAGAGCGTGGCGAATGGTGAGGCTACTCCTGGGAGTATGAAAAGAACTGGAAACAACTATCACCAGCCCGGATGAACAGTGATTGCTAAGGTGGGAATGATACGAACCAGACTTAAAACAGGAAAGAATACAGCAGAGAAGCCGCCTCCTAGGCTCCCTCTAGTGCCCCCTAGTGAGAGAACCTAAGAAGGAGCCAGCTGGCAAAGAAGGGATGGGTCTGGCTGGGCCCCAGTCAAGGATGACACAGCAGGATATAGAAAGGTAAGTCTGGAGGTGAGAGACAAGAGCCAGAACAAGATGCGCATGCACCTTATAATTCCATCTGCGTGCAGAGGAGGGAGGTGGAGCAGTAAATTAAGTTACTGTGTTCTGTTATCACCCTTACTTAAATTTGGAATGACCCTAGGGACTTTCTTAAATCAAAGGCTTAAATTAGTTTTGCCCATCCATTGTTTCGAAGTAAGGTATTTTTTGTGTTGTTCTTTCAGTAATATACCAAAAGTCTTTCAACTCAACAATTCAACAAACGAATGTTAGAAACTTTCTAAGCCCTAATCAATGTAGTAAAATAATCATTTTGGATATAAGACAATCATGATCAGAGTTCATTCTAATATTTTACACAAAGCCTAACCTTGCTTTTTTGAGGAAGTAGCTGTACATGTGGAAATGACAACTAGCAAGGCCCAGGTGCTGACAAGAAGGCTGAGTTGCCCTTTAGAATTATCTTTTCTGCCACCTCCCAGTACTTTACCACTTACCTCAAAGAAGACAAAATAATAGGCTCTTTTGTTTCCAGTACCTATAATGTGCATTTCCAGGTTTGTGTTGGAGTGCAGCTGTGAAATCTTTCAGCACTGACATAATTCTCTTCCTTCCAATTGTGAAGTGTTCTTTGAGCAATGTAATTGTTCCCTACTGCCATTCTTACGGCAGTGTGTCAGCATGCCAATCACTTCTTCGTCTTCCAGCTCCCTGCTGTGTTAATACCCAGAATGAGTCCTTTCAGCTGTTGAAAGATGTCAGCATATTTATATGAACTACTCTATGTTTCCCTGGGAAATTTTCTGAAAGCAAAGAGATCTTGGTCAGTGTGTTTGTGATTCTGTAGAGAGATATGACTGGGCTTGAGTTTATATTTTCTTTGGGGTCAGTAGTATTAAGTAATTCTAATGGCATACATGAATATGCAGTGTCATTTTATCTTAGCTGAGCTTTGGTCATCTCCATTCCATTCGGCAGAGTATACATATCACGCAAAATCTCTTCTGGAAATGAGAAACTTTGCCTTACGGCAGGTTCTTTCAAGAGAGCCTTGAAGATATGATTTATTGCATAAATTCACTAAACTTCTTCTGATAATTCAAACTTCTCTTTGTCTTGAGTTTGCATGCCCATTTCTAAGATTTCTGAATGTACCCATAATCTGAGTATAATACATTTTTCTTACACTGAAAAGGGAATTCTTCAAGATGATTGATTAAACTCCTTATGGGTTGAATTGTGTCCCCCAACTAGATATATTGAAGTCCTTATCCCTGGTACTTGTGAATGTGAAAACAGGATCTTTGCAGATGCAATCACACTGATGTAGAGCAAGCCCTTAATCCAATATGACTGGTGTCCTACGAGAAGAAGAGAGACAGAAGAAGACAGCCATGTGAAGACAGAGGTTGAGATTGGCCACACACCAAAAAATACCCGGGGCTACCAGAAGCTGAAAGAGACAAGGAAGGATGCTTCCATCCCTAGGTATTCAGAGAGAGCACAGCCCTGCTGACACCTTGGCCTCCAGAAATGTGAGAGAATAAATGTCTGTTGGTTTTAGGTCACTCCATTTGTGATAACCGCAGCCCTAGAAAACGAATATACCTCCCAAATCTACCAGCCAAAATTTTAGCATAACAGGTGTGTGTGTGTGTGTGTGTGTGTGTGTGTGTGTGTGTTTCATTATTTCAACATACTTGTTTCTGTTTCCTTCTAAGTTAGTGCCTTCAGCACTAGTGAGAGCTTCCCTACTTTTGCATTGGCTGGACAGAGAAACAAAGGATTCTTAGGTAAACGCCTCCAAGGACGCTCCTGATTGATGCTATGGTTCATACCTCCGCATGCACTGTCCGATCATTGTGCAATCCTGGAAACTAGTGCTGCATCACCGGTGTTACACCAGGGAGGCTGTACATACCCACTTAGTTGGTCACTGCTACCACTAAAGAGAAAAGTCCAGGAACAAATTTTAGAACTCCCAGTGTCCTCACCCAATTTGATAAACTTGTTCCCTGGTCCCCCTGGATATACAGTCTTGTATTTCAATTCTTTCTAAGCATGCTATTCTGTAACAAGCAGAGTTCCAGGGCTGGCATAGGATACCTCTCTCTGATGTATGCGCAGAGGTGTCTTTAGCTTTCACAGAGCACTGCCTCAGGCCTGCTCCCTCTTAGTGTGTGCCCCAAATTCCACCTAATTATGATTATTCTGGCTATCTGCCCTCTCTTAGTGTTCTAGGGGATAATTTCTTACCTTTGTACCTATATCAGCAGTTCTATCTCAGAATGTCATAATGCTGAATATACTTGTGGTTTTAGAGTAAAAGGAGATGTTTTTAAAAAGTTAAAATTCTATAACTTTTTGAAATATGTATTAAGCAATATTGCTTTTAATTATATTTTTATTAAATAAAAGATGGCTTTATTTAAGCTTTTTTAAAAAATGATATCTTTTGGCTGGGCGCGGTGGCTCACTCCTGTAATCCCAGCACTTTGGGAGGCCAAGGTGCGAGGATTGCTTGAGCCCAGAAGTTTAAGACCAGCCTGGGCAACACAACAAGACCTTGTCTCTACAGAAAATTTTTTTTTATAAACCCAGGCTTGGTGGCCTGTAGTTCCAGCTAGTTGCGGGGCTGAAGTGGGAAAATCATTTGAACCCAGAAGGTCAAGATTACAGTGAGCCTGGATCATGGCCCTGTACACCAGCCTGGGCAACAAAGTGAGACCCTGTCTCAAAAACAAAGCAAACAAACAAAAAAGACATATTTGCCACAAAAAAAATCAACTTATATTAAAGCAGAATAAAACTTTATATTGACATTAAAACATTTTAAAATAGCAAGAAAAATGATTATTTTTGGTATATATTCATTTATGCTAACCAGTTTCTCAGTCATTGTCTGTAATTGGTATTTTTCTAAAGAATGTATTCATTTCAATATAATATTATTCCCAATATTTTGTCTGCAATTCAAATTGTGACTAATAAACTTGGAGTTGATAGGTCAATTGACATCTGGTTATCATAATAATAAGGTCAAGGCATATCTGCTAAATGTATGATATTCTAAATTTTGTTTTTGAAATTAAAATGTCTAAATATCAAGGCAAACATTCAGATTTACTTTATTTTTATCTCTATTGAGTACCTTTCTTCAACAAATATTTTTCCAAGACAGAATTGTCAAATAAATTGTATCTGATGCCTTTGAATGTTTCATCAAATTTAAATGCTTCAAAACTGTAGTACTTCTTGATGTCAATCCTTTCTGATACAGGATGTAAATATGTCCAATTAAAAACAGGAGTCCCATCAAATGATCCTTTAAACAAGTCAACATATTTTCAAGCACAATTATGCAATTTAAAGATTAAATCTTGACAAATAAACAAAAGACATATACACTGGAATGGAAGCAATAAAACCATCCTTATTCACAGATGACATGGTTGTCCACATAGACCGTCCAAGGAATCTGCAGAGAGAGAGAATTCCTAGAATAAATGAGTTCAGCAAGGTTGCGGGTACAAGGTGAACACAAAAATCAACCACATTTCTATGTACAAACAATAAGCAGGTGGAAACCAAAATTAAAAACACAATGCTATGCATAATTTTTCCAAAGAAAATGAAATATTTAGATGTAAATCTAATAAAACATCTGTAGGTTAAAAAAATTGCAAAATGCTGATGACAGCAGTCAAAAAAAACCTAAGCAAATGGAAAGACATACTGTGTCCATGGATTGGAAGACTCAGCATTGTAAAGATGTTGATCCTCTCCAAATTAATCTATGAGTTAATAAATTCCTATCAAATTCCCAGTAAGGTTTTTTTGTAGACATACACAAACTTATTTTTTAAAGTATATGGACAACAAATAACCTAGAATAGCAAACTTTTTTAAAAAAGAAAAATAAAGTAGGACAAATCACTCTACATGATGTTAAGGCTTACTATATAGCTACAA
>CAUYQG010223665.1:0-70069 GCA_963574415.1 Tarsius wallacei | reverse complement strand
TTTCTTTTTTTTTTGAGTTGGAGTCTCACTCTGTCGCCAAGACTGGAGTGCAGTGGCTGCTCCCGGCCACCACAGCCTTGACCTGCTGGGCTCCGGCGATCCTTCCGCCTCAGCCTTCCAAGTAGCTGGAACTACAGGCGCGCGCCACCATGCCCGGCTAAGCACTGTTATTTTTAAATTAGGTTGTAACTTGTAACCCTTGACTGCTCTCTTTTTTTAACATTTTTTTAACACAGAAAAGAGCACTTAAACTGCAGCAGAAGAGACAAAAAGAAGAGTTGGAAAGGGAGCAACAACGAGAGAAGGAATTTGAAAGAGAAAAGCAGTTAACTGCCAGACCAGCTAAAAGAACATAAAAAGTTGGCTTTGTGTGTTTTTTTCCCCATCCCATATTTGGATGAAGATGGCTTAAGTGTAGACAGAAGTTGAGATAGTGCCTTATCCCATTGTGTTACATGTTGAAATCCTTATCCCAGGATTGCTGTGTCTTCATATCTTCATTTCAGCCACTCAAGAAGCCTTTCTTTCTAAGTCACAGACATAATGTCACTTGGTTTTGATATTTATATGTAATTTTTTCAACTTTTGTTTAATTTTAAAATTCATTATTTTGGCCTTGAATCATTTATAAACTAGAAAATGATTGTTACGAATCTAGACTCTGTGTAGTTAAAAATTAGTGTTTTTTTTTTAGCTTATTAAAAGTTTCTATTTCTTATTTTATGAAATGACTTGCCTTTCTGGCAATACAGTGCTGATTTTTGGTAATTGCCTTTACATTGCTTAGTTAAGAAGAAATGTCAGTTGTTTAATCACATATACCCCTGGAAGAGAGATGGTGTATGTCTTTGTGAAGAACATAATGGAAAAGTGCATGCACAGGAAATAATAGCACTTTAGACATAGTTTAGGTGGGTAAAATGCCAGATAAATTCTACTAACCATATACTCTTAGTGTTTTTGCTGCTTTTGTAGCTTTTGGGTTTGAAGCAGATTACCACTATTCCTAAAGTTTGGTGGGGGTGGTGGAGCTGTCATACACTCAAATAAGCTTATATATTTATAATGAGTAGCAGTCACCACACATTGAGATAAGGTTTCTGTGCTTTTAAAAAATTCTTAAAGTAGAACTATATATTCCAACAACCCTCTTTATAGATCATGACAGGAATGGTGGAAGATTAGTAAATAGCTTCACAAAAGAGGCAGCATGATACCTTCAGTGTTCTCTAGATTTTTTCCCTGATAATATACGTAAGAACTTGTTATGTGAGGAAAATATTATGATGTTTTATTTAAAATCGAGAGTATATTAGTCACTGTTTTAGCATTATTTAATATCCAACTGATCTCTAATCTCTATTACACAGGGACTGTACAGAGCCTGTAAAGATGTATGATTAGAATGAAAATGAATCTTTTACAATCCACATTGTATTTTTGTTAAGCTGGAATCACTACCTCTGACCAAATACCAGGCTAATAATGGAGAAAGCATTAGCGTTGAGTACTAAGAACTGGTTCGTTTAAAGGTTTAAATAGTTTGCTTTAAAGGGCCTTTTCCTTCTTTAATGAATGAACTATGGTCTCACAGTTCTCTTGACTTTGACCTTGTATTTAAGAAAAGTATATTTTATTTAAAAAGGCTAAGTTGCCCTTAAACACTTGCTGAAACTGCCTAGGGCTTGAGGGTCAATGTCACCTAAATTGCGGCACGTATTCATTTATAATCTATCTGACAAAGGCAGTGTATTGTTTCTCAGAGTGGTTTTGGACAACTGTAATGGTTGTTCAGAACAAATGCTGGTTCCTGGACACCATGTTCAGTGTCGGTCTACTGAAGCATATTTGGTTTTGGTTTATTTGTTTTGCCTTTTTTTTTTTTTTAAGTTTCCCCTAGTGATTGTGATGCACCTTAAAAGTTGAGGACCACAGGTTTAATGGTCTAGGTCAGCCCTTCTTACACTAGGCTGCACAGCATTATCACCCGAGAACTTTAAAAAAATAAAGATGTTCTGGATTCTTAGTCATTTGTTAGGATGTGAAGCCCATGTATTTTTTAAAGAACTCCTTACATAATTCTGATGTAAGGAACCACTGGTATAGACTATCTAGTGATTGATATTTATAAGCAGTGAAGTAGTTTAAAAGCTACCCAGTAAATTTGGATTAATCTTATCAAATAAATTCTGAACTGCTGCATTTGATATAGTCAGATTTAAGACTGAACCCTAACAGGCAGGAAACAGATATAGAATTCTGGTTAGTTAATTGAATTGTATTAAAATAAATCATGTTTGTTGAATGAATGGCAGGGCACATATACTTTCAGATTGTATTATTTAAGTTTTGAAGACTTAAAAATGTCAAAATGAATATATATTAGCATTCACTATTTTAATGTCAGTTATCAATCAGAAGTACTGTTATTTACAGCTTTAGCTGTGTTTCAGTAACATAGAAACATATCTTACTGACTCGATCTGAATGGAACCTTTATAATTAGTCTTGCTGTATTTTTTACAAAATAATGAATTGGTACTTGGGAGGTTCTTTTTTTTGTTTTTTTGCCTTTGTTTTGAAATTCTATCAAGTGTACTGAATAAATGTGGTGGCGGTTCATTTTGTATTTTTTGCAGTATCATGTAAAAATATACAGATGTTGAATGTAATACAGATTGTGTCTGTAGTGGGTTTCTGGGTGGATGCGGTTTATAAATATACCAACTAAACATGCTGGCACATTTGTCTTATTTTGAGCTTGTAAAATGAGGACTACTTTTTACATATTTAATAAAAAAAAGTCTCTTGAGTTATCCAATGTCATTTATCAAGCACCATCCTGTGCACAGCACTGTATTCTCCCCTTAATGTGCCGTATTTCTAACATTCTGCTCTTTTGCTCTCCCTTCATCTTCCTCTTAATGTTCTCTGTCTATTGTGGCACAAAATTATGGGTCCACTCATGAAATCTCCTTCAGAAAGGTAATAGTGCTGAGAAAAGATTCTAGGTGAAATAATCCAACTTCATAAAGCTTCTAAGATCTTGAGAATCAAACGAGCTGAGAAAATGAGTGAACTGAAGGGTAGAATAATAGATGCCACATCTGTCTAGATTTAAAAATTTAAAATTAATAATTATTTAGGGGTTGGAGTCTCTGTCTCCCAGACTGGAGTGCATTGTCACAATCATGGCCACTGCAGCCTTGATGTGCTGGACTCCGGCAATCCTTCTGCCTCAGCCTCCCAAGTAGCTGCGACTATAGGTGTGTGCCTCTACACCCTGCTAATTGTTTGATTTATTGTAGAGATGAAGTTTCACCATGTTGTCCAGGCTGGTCTCAAACTTCTGGACTCAGGGGAACTTCTTGCCTCAGCCTCCCAAAGTTCTGGGATTTCAGGCATGAGCCACCACGCTCAGCCTCCCAAAGTTCTGGGATTTCAGGCATGAGTCACCATGCTAGATTTATACCTTCTTCATCAACTAGAGGCTTCTCAGGTCTCTTAAAAATAGCTTCAGGGAAGAGGTGGGCAGTTTGGAAGCAGGCTCAACAGGTGAGAGCATCTCAGACTTTTTGATGAGATAAAGCACAAATGGGATAATACTGCCATCTTGTGGTACTCTCTGCACCCTAGTTCTTCAAATTAGTATTATCTCACTGGTTTGATAATACTAATTTGGCCCAAGCCTTTTTAACTAACGGTTTTTTAGGTAAGTCAGGATTTCCTGTTTGGTCTGACCTTTTGTTTAAACAGTGAGATACCTGAAAATGATCTGTCTGAAACATTTAATAAGATTTAAAACAACATTTTTCTAACTTTTTGGGTCTTCTAGTTTGAAAGTTTTTTTGGTCCTCCAATCATGGTCAATTAATCTATCATTATCTGTCATCAACCATTATCTATCATCAACCATGTTCAGAATCCTCCTTTAAGAAAGACATCCCATTAATAGAAACAGGAAACCAGACACCACATTTCTCACTTATAGTAGGAGCTAGACACTGGGTACACATGGACATAAAATGAGAACAACAGACACTGGAGACTTTGAAAGGGGGGAGGGGCAATGGGCAGGAGGCAAGGGCTGAAAAACAACCTGATGGGTACTATGCTCACTGTTTGGGTGACCGTATCAATAGAATTCCAAACGTCGTCATCACACAATATACCTATGTAATTAGCCTGTGCATGTACCCCCTGAAGTTCAAATACATTCCAGTCCAAAGATCCTTCTGTGAAGAAAGGGCCTAGGAGTTCCATGTTTTTATTCACTTGACCTAAGGATCCTGGGTGGATGCCTGGCTCAAGAGCAGCCAACCCATGGGCTAGTCAGTGATGAATTGACCTGTTAGGAGAAACTGTCTAGGCAGGAACTATAGATAATCTCACTGGCCTAGTCAAGTTAACTGCCTTGGGAACATGCACTGATTACTCAGAGAAAATCAGCTGGTTAGTAATCGAAGAAGTGAAAGGACACACAGATGCAGACAAAGGGCAGCTGAGTGATAAGTGGGCTTGAGTAGGGATCCATGAACTACTTCTAAAAGGGGACAAAATAATCAGACCCCTCAAAATGCCTTGGATCCTGAGCAATTTTCCTGTACGAGGCTCTGCGAGACCAGGTTGCTGGACTTTTTTTGGGTTCCTATGGGATTTGATTACTGGGCTAAGATTCATATTTTCCACATTTCTACAAACGTTTTCCTAGTACCATCTTCCTGTCCCTTTCTCCATTTATGAGATAACCTTAACAAATCACTAGTCATTGCAAATATAAGCAACATTATCATTGTCTTTTAGATTGTCCTAGCATGTTGTATTTTTTTTAAGTGTTTTAATACACATTATTTAATTTAATATACTGATTCTACTTAGGAGTTTATTTCCATGTCTGCTAATCCAAGAATCCAAGGAAGAAGATATTAATAATCAGCACCCAGATTCAATCCTGCTCACAGCCACACACCTGTTTTATTGTTTGCTGTGTGTTTCTCTTATTTTGTCCAATTTCTTTATTAAAAATATTCTCATTTATGGCTGTATTTATTTTTCTCCTCCTCCTCTCCTCCTCCTCCTCCCCCCCTTCTCTCTCTCTCTCTCTCGTTCTCTCTCTTTTTGAGTCAGGGCTTACTCTGTTGCCCAGGCTGAAGTGCAGTGACACAATCATTCTCAAACCTAAAATTCAGAGCTCCAGCTTTATAAAACTATTATATGAGGAGGACCCCTCCAAAAAAACTGGAATTATTTTTTGGAGGGCTGGCCCCTTGTAGTATAGCTTTCTCCACTCGGTGAGTGTTCTAGGAACTCGGCATCAGTGTACCAGCTAGCGTTGTTGTGGGAGGCTGTGTTTGGCTTTAGTGAATTTTTTGAGATTCTTTTAATGCATTTGCTCATTTCACAACGGGTGATTTACAAGCACACCTGCCCACACTGCGCAGAGTGTCAAGCAGTTTTTGACCAAAAATGGCATGACCCTTGCTCTGTACCCTCCCTATTCAGCCGATCTCACCCTGAATGATTTTTGTTTGTTTGTTTGTTTCCCCGGGATGAAAAAACTGCTCAAAGGGAAACATTTTGCCGATATGGAAGAGGTGAAACAGAAAATGGCAGGCATCAAAACTGATGAATTCAAAAACTGTTTTGAGCAGTGGAAAAAGTGTCTCAATAGGTGTATTGCATCAAATGGAGAGTACTTTGAAGGTAACTGAAGTTTAAACATGTAAGAATAAATACACAGTTTTTTATAAATAAATTCTGGGTTTTTTGGGTCCCCCCCTCATATGTCAGGTGCTTTACACATGTTACATTATACCAGCAGCCTAAGGAGGAAGCTATTGTTATCACCGTGTGACAGAAGAGGAAGCTGAGACACATTGAGTCTGAATAACCGTCCAGGATCACAAAGATGTAAGTAGTAGGGCTGGGATTTGAGTTTTGGAAAACCTCAAAGCCACCACATCAAAGGGGGAATTTTCTTAAGTTGGAGACCGTAGGAGCAAAGACAGAAATCTACCTCAGGAGTTTTACTTTGACTCCCTTGATAAAATCATACCCATGATAGGGGTTTATATGAATACACTGCTTTATCTGCTAATTCTCTTTATCCAGTCTGATGATACTGGAAGTGGAGGGGGAGGGGCCATGAGTTTCCCTGTCAGGAGAGAGCCTAGTGATGAGGATGCACAGAACTCTGATTTTCCAGCAAGGCTGCTTTAATTCTAGACAGACTCCAAAATGCTACATCTCTAGGGATAGAAACAACAGCAAGTCTGGAACTGGGTGAGATTTGGCTCAGGAGTCTTTCCTTGAGATCATAATGATGCTGATAGAAGGAAGATAAAACTGCTAGGAGAAACTAACACCTCCGAATGGACAGGACATTCCCATTAAGGCAGCGCTGTTTTGAGACATTTCATCAGCACCACCATCTGGAGAAAGCTATCTTTGATGTTGCCTTCCAGGGCCCGCATTTCTGGGTCTGCAGCCTACTCCTCAGCTCCATCTTTTTTGTACCTTTATAGCTTTGGGAAAAGAGCACAGCTAGGACTAGAAGCCAGATTTTTCTCACTGAAGTAAGTTAATTTCCCTCAGGGATAAATGTGCAGACAGGAGGTGATCCCTAAGACTCCTCCAGCATTAATAACCTGTAACGCCCATGCTGTCAGTGCAGGTGGTGACATCCAGGCAAGTGCACTCATCGCAGATGTGTTGTTCTGGCCTTTAACCACCTCACAGCCTGGGCCTCAGATGATGAATCCTGAGGTCTGTAAATTCACAATGGAGGAGCAGGGAAGAGGTTGCCTCAGGAAAATGAGGGCAAGTACTCCTTTCCTGTTTGGATTGAAAGTATAACAGCAAGGAGAGAAGAGGTGAGGACTCTCTGCCATCCACCTGGGAGCCCTCTTATTCTACTGACTCATTCTCCCCTCCCCAAAGAGAGGCATCATCCTGAGCAGCAGCTTGTGCTACCTTACAAGTCAGACCTGTCATTAAAGGTGCCGACTGGCATTTAAAACGGCGGTGTTATACCCACCCTAGTCTTTGTTCTGGGCTGCTATGGTGGCCATGAGAATATGCCTCACGCACCTCCAGCCAAGGTGCTCAAGGGCCCCAGTGCTGTGCTCTGAAACCTGTCACATTTGCAAGGAGACATGCTTTCTACAGGCTGCTCCTAGCAAATTGTTGAACGTGGCAGTGATACTAAGGCAGGTCCACTCCTAGAAGACACTCTGATGGTTGCCTTTGGCTTAAGTACGCCACACTGCTTTTGCTGAAGCTCTGCTCAGCAGTTTAAGATGCTTCACCCAAACCTCCCTTTCCTTGTTTTCTTCATTCAGCAGATAGTACAGGTAACAATAAAGAGGCCAAAAGAAGTGGGCATGCTGGAAGACCTATATTCTGTAACATCAAAAGACCCACCAGAGGATACGTCCTACGAGAGGGCACACAGGACACACTATTTGCCTAGCTATCCAAATGCGCTGATGAGAAGGGCACCGACATCACTAAGAAGTTTTGCAGAACAGGGATGATGGTAGGAGTGATGGTTTCAAACTGAGCTTGTCAGCATCCATGGGCATGATGGAGGCCAGGAGATGGCGCTTAATTGCCAGAAGCCAGGACGCTTTAATCACCTTACTCACCAAAAGGCAGGATTTGAGGGGCAGTCAATGGGCTTTACCACAGGGGGTTGTGGAAATGGTTAATGGAACACGGTGTCTATTTTGCACCTAGAAGCAAAATAGGCAGGTAGTCAACAAGAGTGCTTGTTTAGCATTCTTACCAGGGGTCAGCAAAGGTTTTAAAGAGCTAGAGAGTAAATATTTTGGTCTGAGTGAGCCACATGTTCTCTGTTGCAGCTGCTCAACTCAGCTGTAGCACAGAAGCAGTCACAGTTAATATGTAAACAAATGAGGGTAGCTGTGTTTCAGTAAAACTTCCTTTACAAAAACAGGTGGTTGACTGGATTTGGCTCATGGACCATCATTTGTTGATCCCTGATCTGTTAAAAAAAAAAAAAAAGCATAATTGGAGGAGGAAGAGGCCTAGGACCGTCATTTCAATAAAAAGCCATGATTTCTCACTCATAATTGGAGGAGGAAGAGGCTTAGGACAGTCACTTCAATAAAAAGTCACGATTTCTCACTCAGTTCCCAGATTTGAGTCAATTTTCAGATCTGGAACCTATTGACCAAAGAGGTGGTTGGAGGAAGAACCTTGCAACAGTATGGCAAATATAGACCATGATGATTCCTCCAGTTTTTCAGAGGGACCTGTGGCCATTTATCTGGGTGACTGTGCACTGAGGAAGGCACTGAGGAAGACACTGAGGAAGGAAGATTTTAGGACTATTGGACAAAGGAGCTGAGTTGCACTGATACCAAAAGAATCAAAGGAAGCATCATGACCTTCCTGTTAGAATGGGAGCCTATGAGACCAGGTAAAAAATGGGGTCCTGAATAAAGTTCAATTTATAATGGACCTAGTGGTCCTGCAAATCCATTCAGAGTCATACTGCATCTTTTCCCATCACTCACATCTCTAACACTATGGGGGTCTGCCGGCAGGGCTGACTGCTTGGTGGCTTGGACCTGCTACGACAATTTTTCCCATTCGAGTCCTATTTAAAATTGGCAGTTTTCTACATTACCCAGTATATAGGCCAGAAAAATATCCACCCATGGGTGGAATGTGTTGTCTTCAGAACACAAAGAAGTCTGCCTATAAGACACTGTCTTCCTTCTTTGCAACAGGCTTAGAAGATGAAGCAGTTTTCCTTTTACTTTAGAAGGGGCTATTCCATAACACCTCCGACCACTGGACCTCTAAAGAAAGTCACTGAAATGGTCTGTTCTAGATCCTTCATAGGGTCTATCTCCTACCCTTTAAAATGCAGGCATCTTATCAAGACCTCCAGCATACTTGCCCCTTCTGGCTGGTCCTGTCCAATTAGCTTGATGTCATTTCATTATAATGGATCAGTGTGATAGTCTCTTGGATATCTAAGAGGTCCAGATCTCCCAGACTATATTATGATAGAAGGTAGGAGAGGTAAAATAACCGTAAGGCAAAGAGTAAATAAATATTGTTGTATGGTTTTCCTGCCCACAGAGCCTCAGCCAGCACTGAGATCTGGAGGCTTAGGAAATTCCTGATCCATAGGTATGGAATCCCGTATAGCAGAGCATCCAACTAGCGGACCAACTTCAAGTGAAGGAAGTGTGGGAGTGGGTCATGACCACGGGATTCTCTGGTTGTGTCATAAACTTCACCACCCAGAAGTAACTGGCCTTAGATAGTTGGATGGTCTTCTAAAGTCACAACTGAAGCACCAGCTTTGAGAAAGGATGAAAGGATGAAGTGTCATCTTTCAGGATAGTATATTCATTAAGTCAGTGACCTCTGTATGGTACTGTGTTCAGTAGGAAGAATGCAGGGATCTGGAAACCAATGGGAGGAAGCAGGAATGGCCCCACTTACCATCATTCCCAATGACCTCCTGGGGGATTTTGTTCTTCCTTTCCCTGTGACTCGGCTCTGCATGACTGGAAGTCCTCATCCCCAAAGGGAACACACTCTTGCTAGGGACATATTAAATGTCCCATTGAACTATAAGTTGTGGCTGCTGACAGGGCACTTTGTACTTTTTGTGTTCAGGGACCAGATGGCAAGTAATAGTTGCTATACTAGCAGGAGTAATTGGCTAATCATTAGGAAGAGGTAAGCTGAATGTACACAATGGGGCAAGAAGAAACATGTGTGGAACCTAGGTGATTCACTTGGGCATTTCCTGTACTTCCTCACCCCGTTGTGACTGTGAATAGACACATACACAATCCCAGCCTGAGAAGAGTATGATTATCAAGAGTTCATATCCCTCAGGAATAAAGGTTTGGGTCACAACACCAGGTAAGCCATCAAGACCTGCCAAGGTGATAGCTGAGGGTAAAGAAGATTTAGAATGGATGGTGGAAGAAGGAGAAGATGAGTACTAGCTGTGGCCCTAGAATATACTGTGGTGATCTCAGGGAGAGTAATTTATCCAATAAACTCCCTCTTCTCAGTTGCCCCCCAAAAAGGAAAACCCACAAGGACCTTGGAGGAGCTACTCCCCAAAACTGTGTGGAGAAGCACACCTATAGGGCTCAAGGAGTAGACTGTGGTGGCCATGAGACCATGCCTCACAGGTCTCCTTGCCCCTTCTGGCTGGTCCTCCATCTACAAGGAATCAAATTGTCCAAAGGCTGCTGCTACTTTGCTCTGAAACTCATTGCCACTTTTGTGCAGAGGCATGCTTCCCAGGGGCTATTTCTAGCCAATAACTGAGCTCAGTAGGAACACTAGACAGGCCCATTCCTGAAAGCAGAGTTGGCTATATAATTTGCCTTTGTCTGAGCCCTCCAAACTCTTCCAAGCTCTGCCCATTACCCAATTTCAAAGTTGCTTTCACATTTTCAGGTATCCTTTTTTTCCCCCCCAGACAGGGTCTCACTCTGTTGGCCAAGCTGGAGTGCAGTAGCATGATCATAGCTCACTGCAGCCTCGAACTCCTGGGCTTAAGCCATTCTCCCACTTTGGCCTCCCAAGTAGCTGGGATTACAGGTGTGAGCCACTGCATTTGGCTGCATTAATCTATTTATCTACTATAAGAAATGGATTGAAAGTAGCGGGAAACTGCGGGGGGGTGTCGAGGGGGTGGTGGGATTGACAGTAGTAGCTATCTGCCTGGGGGAAGGGGGGCACATTTCATCAATAAGGGTACCTGCACAATGAATATTTGTATACCTGCACAATGAATATTTATATATCTAACAATTTTAAAATAAAAATTAAAAAAGGAAAAAAAATCTATTTATCTAAGATCTGCCCTCATGACCTAAACACCTCCCATCAGGCACACCTCCAATATTGAGGATCAAATTTCAACATGATATTTGGGGTGGAAAACCATCTAAACTGTAGTACTATCTTTTTGGCTAATACTTTTAAAAACCATATTCATCTGAAATCATGTGGAAAACAAAAAGTGGAGTTAACATTGTTACAATATGCTTTTGTTATTGCCCATGTATTAACTTTTATTGAGATCTTTATTTCTTCATATGAATTTGAGTTATTGTCTAGAGTCCTTTCATTTCACTCTGAAGAACTCCTTTGAGAATTTCTTGCAGGGCAGATCTAGTGGTAAGAAACTCCCTCATTTTTTCCTTGCATTTAAAGGACAATTTTGTTGGATATAGAGTTCTTGATTGACAGTTTTTTCTTTTAGTACTTTGAATATATTGGCCCATTGCTTTCTAGTCTCCAAAGTTTTTTTTTCTTTTTTTTTTGAGTTGGAGTCTCACTCAGTCGCCCATACAGGAGTGCAGTGGCCGCTCCCGGCCACCACAGCCTCGACCTGCTGGGCTCTGGCAAGCCTTTCGCCTCAGCCTTCCAAGTAGCTGGAACTACAGGCGCGTGCTACCACGACCGGCTAATTTTTTGATATACTGTAGAAATGAGGTCTCGCCAAGTTGCCCAGGCGGGTCACGAACCTGCGGGCTCAGGCAATTCACTCACCTCGGCCTCCCAAAGCACTGGGATTATAGGTTGAGCCACTGAGCCCGGCCTCCAAAGTTTTTGATGAATAACCTGATATTTTATTGAGAATCCCTTATGTAAATTGCTCCTGTCTTGTTGCCTTTTCTTTTTGCCTTTGTTTTTTGAAATCTTGATTTTAATGCGTTTCAGTGTGGGTCTCTTCAAGTTCATCTTACTTGGAATTGAGCTTTTTGTATGCCTATATTTATGTCTTTCAGCACATTTAAGAAGTTTTCTACCATCATGTATTCAAGTATTCTCTCTGCCCCTTATCTGTCTCTTCTTCTGGAACTCCCACAATGCATATGGTGGTCTGCTTGGTGATGTCCTACAAGCTTCTTAGACTCATTTCACTTTTATTCAGTCATTTTCCTTCTGTTCCACACGCTTGATAATTTTCATTGTCCTGTCTTCAAGTCCACTGATTCTTTCTTCTGCCTGCTCAAATCTGCCTTTGAATCCATCTAGCGATTTTTTCACTCCACTTATTGTATTTTGAGCTTCAGAATTTCTTTTTGGTTTCTTTTTAGGTCTCCTCTTTCATTTATTTCTTTAGTTAGTTATTTGAGACAGAGTCTTGCTATGTTGCTCATGCTTGTCCTGAACTCCTGAGCTCAAGAGATCCTCCTGCCTCAGCCTCCCAAATAGCTGGAATTATGGCATGTGCCACTGCACTCAGTTTAGGTCTTCTGTCTCTTTATTGATATTTTATTTTGTTCATACATTGCTTTCTTGATTTTCTTCACATCTTCCTTTAGTTCTCTGAGCAACTTTAAAACAATTGTTTTAAATTCTTTGTCTTGTGGGTCTACCATTAGGTCTTTTTCAGGGACAATTTCCATTGATTTATTTTTTCCTTTGAATGGGCCATACTTTCCTGTTTCTTTTTATGTGTTGTGATTTTTGTTAAAAACTGGACTTTTGAATCTAGTAATGTGATAACTCTGAAAATCAGATTTTTCCTCTCTCCCTGGGTTTGCCAGCTTTTTTTTTGGTTATTGTTTTTCTTTTATTACTTGTTGTATGCTGTCTCTGTGTCAAAGGTCAGTCTAAGATGTAGGCTTATGGTCTTTTCAGATCGTTTTTGAGACTGTGCATTTCCCTGTATGCAAAGTTACTTTCTAATTTCCCCAACAGTTCTTTTGAATACCTTAGTCTATAATGTCTGACTCCTAAAAGAGGGGAAAAAGGAAAATAAAGGGGGGAGGGGGAAACACTGGCCTTTAAAATCACCTGGAAGTCATTTCAGCTAGAAGGGCAGGGGTTTGAAACAACGGGAGCAGGTGCAACAATAATGACCACCTGCCTCTTTGTTTGCACCTCTGTTATCAGAAGCAGCAACCAGAGCACATATCCCTGATATTTATGTAGTGTCTTTCTTGTCTACTCTGGCTCCCACAAGCCGTATGTTAGCTGCTCCTGGGACATATGCACAGGTGTCTGCACAAGACTGACAGATGAGTAGCTGCTACTGTGCTAAGAGTTGAAATTGACCACAATTAATGACAATTTATGACCCAAGCTTTCCTCTGGAAGTTTCGTCTTCAATAGATTCCAGAGTTCTAAAATGGTCACATAAGAAAGACTTTGCTAGCGCATTTTTTGTTCAAGCAGGGAGATAGATTTCTGGTACTTCCTACTCTGCCATCTTCCCAGAATCCTACTCTAAGATTCAATAAATGTCTATAGGTACATCTATAGTACAGTACATCTGCCTATACAGTAAAGAGTTAGTTTTCCCGTATTTCAAATAATTCACATCTTTGAGAAACTGTGTCCAATAATAATATGCTAGACCCAATATTCATACTCTTCCATTTGTCTGAGGGCAGAGATGTTGAACTTCTTTCTTTCTTTCTTTCTATTCCTAGGACTACAGTTGCCTGAACATTTGATAACTATAACTGTCTTAGTCTATTTTGTGCTGCCATAACAGAATACCTGAGACTGGGAAATTTATAATGAACAAAAATTTATTGGCTCCCAGTGCTGAAGGCTTGAAGTTCAATATCAAGGTGCCAACATCTGGCGAGGGCCTTCTTGCTATGTCATCACATGGTGAAGGTGAGAGAGGGCAAGAGTGGGAGGGACAAATTAGCCCTTTTATAATGGCATCAATCCCACCTACCCACGAGGGTGGAGCCCTCATAGCATAGTCACCTCCCAAAGGTTTCTCCTCTTAAGAGTATTACAATAGCAATACAATTTCAGCATGAGTCTAGAAAGAGGCAAATATTCAAACCCTAGCAACAACATAATAACTACAATAACTGCAATACTAGCACCTATCATTAACTGAATATTTATTCTAGGCTAAGTATAGTACCAATAACTTTTTACATATTAACTGGATTTTCATAGGGATCCTATGAGGTAAGTTTTAAAGAAAATATCCATTTATTGGTGCAGTTAACTGAAGCAAATTAATCATTTTCTTTGAGAACGGTGATGTGCAAACTTTGGTCCTCATAGTCCCACATAATCTGAGGTACTTAAAGGCTAAGAGGTACAATCTTTATTCTTCTAGCAAATTCTTGAGTTAGGAGGACAGATTTTTATCTCTATTTTATAAATAAGGAAAGTCTGATTTAAAAAAAAAAACTGCCCAAAACAAAGTTTAGGGCTGCATTTCTGAGAAAGACTTGATTCCAGATCCAGTACTTCTTTTTATGTCCTAGGAGACCCCTCTGGATAAAGAGTCTAAGCCTGCCTGAGTCACCCTCCTGCTCTTCAGCACTGGCATTTAGCAGAACCCTTTGTGACTCTAGGACTGAGGATTTTCACCATCATACCATCTTGCTTATATGTGCAGGAAACCATATATGATAAGAAGACCTTGTATCTATGGAGCCTATTGTAGACATTTCCCTCCCTTTCTTCCCTGATGCCTATATTCAATCCCTTCTCCACTTTGGGTGGAACACTCATCATCATAGTTCTGGTGGAAGTTTGAGAGCCCATATATGCTCTCTTTCTGCTCTGACAGCTGTGATGCTGGCCTTTGACATACTGTTGGTCAATTCTCATTCCCTTATATTTGTGTCACTCACTCTAGAGTAGCTTGTGATTAAATGGGAGTATACTGGGGGTGGGCAGGCTGTTCCTGCTAAAAGAAGGTGTTGTGCTTTCTGCTTTTTGATTCTCCAGAGCTGTCCTGATTCCTGTCCACTCCTGCCAGCATTACTCATTTTGGATGGTTCTATGTATCCCTGAGAATCTTTTAATGTTCCTTTTCTTTTTCTTTTATTTTTTTAAAGCAGAATTTATTGAGAGGACAGAAAAGCTCCTACAGTGGGAGGAGACCTGAAGGGGTTGCCCAATGTCCCTTTTCTACTCAAGGTATCCAGAGCTGTTTTCTTGCTTGCAACCAAAAATACTTATTGAGACAGAACGCTTTGTAGTCTGTAGAACACCTCCATACATGTTAGTGCTTTTTGTCCGAAAAACAACCTGATCTTCAATGACACAGATGAGGAAACTCCAGTTAAAATAGCAATTTTAGCTATTATTTGATAAGCAGGTTGACTGTGAGGAAAATAGCACATTTGGGATGTGTTGGGGCTGCCTTTTAAAAGCCAGGCATTAAATAGAAGCATTACCCTCTGTTTGTCCACCACCCCTCTCTGGTTGTGAGACTGCCTGGTGGTCTGGCAGGATGAACACCATGTGCTGCTCGGTCCCTGGTGCATAGTAGGAACTAATTCCCAGCTCCCCCACAAGTCTTACTGAAGCTGTGAAGCTTTGGCTGAGTTGCTGTCCTAGCCAGGGAGGGTTTGCTGGGGGCAAGATCTGGTTGTGAGCTGCTTCTCTCGCTATGAACTCACCCAGGGAATCATTTACTGCAGGAAAGGGATGAGGGTGGAGACTGCTGAACAGACTGCAGGCCAGCAGGATCAGCCTCTTTGCCCAGCTCTTACTCCTGTGCCTTCCCTTTCTTGTGATAATTAGTAAGGATCCCTTTCTCTGTTCCACTCTGTATTCCCACCATTCCTGCTGCCAGCCCTTTCTGCCCATGTGCCTGCATGTCTTCCCAGAGCACTGTTGGTTTGCTTTTCCTTTTCCTTTTCCTGGATGTCCTTAAACTGGGGCGTGTTGTTCTTAGTGCCAGCTCCTCCTATCACTTCCTCTTCCCACCCTTGGATGATGTTTCCCATCTTCTCAAGTGTACTTTCACTACTCTGCAAACTTTACATAGGTAAGAATCAGGTCTGATATTTTTCAACACTATATGCCCAGATAGGAGGCACAGGGCTTGCTTGACATATATGCAGGCAAGGACTCAGAAAGTATCCATCAAGTGGACTCCATGAGTGAGCAAGTTATAACCTCTGTTCTCCTTAGAAATATTCTCTTGTGCAGTGGCAGGAAGGCCTTGGGTGAGATAAAAGAATAAACATACGTGATGTCCCCAGATTCTTAATTCCGAATCTGATTCCACAGCCACCAACCTCAAAGTACTCAGCAAGCAGCACAGCTCCTGTGACTCCTTCCTGTCTGCATTCTTCCCATCTAAACCAGGGCTTCTTAACTGGGAAGGAAAGGGTGGTGGAACTGGGTAGTGGTATGAAGCATTTTGGAAATATGGGGGAAAAGAGCATTTTTATGTGTCAAAATTTTGGGACACAATCTATCAGCATTTAGAGGGTGGGAACCAGAGATGCCAACCTCTTGTGCCTTGTGGACAGTGCCATACAGCAATTAACTGTCCAGAGTTCTGCACAATTTTTGGTGACCTAGTCCTTGCCCCAACATTCAAACGTGCAAACCAAAAACCAAAAACCCATGTTTTTGGTAAAAATTAGGATCTAGCTTAGATAATAAAAAGCAGGCATTTTTGCATGAATACTGAAATTTCCTATTGAAAAAAACTAAGATAAGATTATGCTTTATTTTGCTTAGAGTTTCTTTACCAAAGTTATAATTTCAGAAAATCATGACACAGAAGCAATGCTGCAGGTGGAATTGAGTTGCCAATAAAAGTCTACAAACTGCATTTGTAGCTATGGTGTTCATGATGACGTTACCACAGAAGCAATCAGTCCTTCTGACTGAAGATAGAAAATGTTGATTGAAAACATTTAAATAAAATTATTCAAAATTCGCAAAACCAAATAAGTGTAAACACAAATCATTACACTTTCAAGGGACTTTTTTTTTTTTTTTTTTAAAAAGACTTGCAGCACTTGTACTCTTGAATAAAGTTTGACTGCAGTGCGACTTTTGGGACAACCTGTATTTATTAGAAAAAGGGCCCCGGGATTTGATATGGCTAAGACCCACTCACCTACACTTTGCACCCGCCTAGAAAGAACCGCCAATTGAAAATGTCCAATCATGAAAACGGCATGGGACACGGTGTGGAGGCCAGCGGCTGGAAGTCAGCCGACCCCGGGGAACTTTGGGGAAGCTCGCTCCAGTGCCCACCGAGGCAAGTCGCTGAGCTTCTCCGAGCCTGGGTCGCCTGATCTGTGAATTGAGTGCGGGAACTGCTGTCTTTCTGGGCAGTGGTGGGAACCTGGTGAGAAGCCCAGGGCGCACTGGCGGACCCAACGCAAACTGCCCGGACCTCAGTGCACAGCTCCCCGCCTCCACCCTTGCCCGTCCGGATTACGCAACGCAGCTGGCACCCAGGGGCGGGAGCGTCAGGTGGCCCCTGTGCCCTCCGCTGGTGCGCGCGGGGCCGCGCTCCAGGGCGCGGGGGCGAGGGGCGAGTATGCCCCACCGGCCCGCCCCGGCAGCGCCCCGGGCGGGCTGGACCCTCGTCCCGGCCCTGTCACCCGTGAGTGCCCAAAGCCCGGGTGCAGCCTGCACTTGCCACGGTGCCTGGGCTGCGGCGTCGGGCGGGGCGGCGGAGAGACCTTTCCGGACCTTTCCGGGGGGGCCTCGCTCTCCCCGCCTCCAGCCTCCGCTGGGAGCGCGGGCGGGGCCCCAGCCGAGGCCTCGA
This sequence comes from Tarsius wallacei, assembly GCA_963574415.1. Lineage (NCBI taxonomy): Eukaryota > Metazoa > Chordata > Mammalia > Primates > Tarsiidae > Tarsius > Tarsius wallacei. The sequence continues at coordinate 52,542 of CAUYQG010223665.1, read as the reverse complement.
GCCCCAGCAGGGAGCGGCAGTTTTTGCTGCGCCAACGCAGTGGCCGAAGGCTCCGCTCACCCCTGGGTAAGAGGCATCTGGCGGCGGGTCTCCGACCCCGGCCAGGGGAGGGGGACCAGGGGCGGGGAGAGAGATCACCGCTAAGGCTGGGGGTTGGCCCAACCCTGGCCCCGCAGCCGGGACTCCGCACACCTGGTGCCGCGCGCTCCAGGCTTTCCTTCCCCAACCCCCGACACTCGCAGCTCTGGAACCCGGGTCTTGTCTGGAACCCGAGTCTTGCGAGTTGTGCTTCTTCTTGGAGTGTCAGAGCCTCGGGGGCGCGGAATGGCCACTCTGCGAGGGGCGGGTTGAAAACAGAAGTATCCGAGGTTTTGGTGTGTGGTTTCCGGCGCCTTCCACTTGTTGACTGTTACTCAGCACCGTGCCGGAGCGGGAGGGGATGCTCAGTGTCCCGAGGTCGGGGATTGACGTCGGCGGGTCTGCCCACGGGGGCGACATGTTTAACCACCTTCACTGCGCGTGGGGCTGGGGGACCCTTTAGGAGTCGGCTGCGGTCAGAACCTGCAGGGGAGAGCACTTGTCCTGAACAGGAATTGGTGGAGTCGAGGCTCCTTTCCTTTCTTCTTCATCTCTTTCTTTTAGTGATCAAAATCCCAGCCTAGCTTTCTGCTCAAGACACAGTGAGCAGGGCCTCTGGCTTTGCCCAGGCTGCCCATTGCTATAAAGCAGGGCTCTGACCCATTTTTTGTCCATGTACCCCTTTGGCAGTTCTGGGAAGACTGAAGATCCTTTCTCAAAACAATACTTTTAAAGGTATTATAAAGGAAACTAATTGCAAAACACTTGTTAAGAGGGTACAGAGGGGGGAAGGAGGTACCATTTATTAGAACTTGTCCGTAGCCCTTCCAAACTTATCCTGACCTGGGAAGATACTCTATACTCTATAAATATTTAATGAATAAGTGGGCCGCTTGACAGTGGCTTGTGACTACATCTAAAAAACAAAATTCATCATGGAGACAGCTGGTGGTTTGGGAAATGACTCTTTAACTTTGGGGATTTTTTTTTTTCTTTTTTCCTGACTGAACAAATATATAAACACATCTGGAACTGGAGTGCTTGAAATACCAGTCAGGGCCCATGGGTCTGTGTGTGGGGGTCTGTGTTGCTGGTGTTCTGCTACAGAAAATGAAATTAAGTGTTGGTAACCAGGATTTCTTTGCAGAACAGTTTCTTCTTCATCTTACCTGTGTCTGGGCTTGTTAATCTGATGTGTTATAACACAGGAAATGTCTTATGACGAATGGAGACAGAGCCACGATGAGGCATTTCTGCATTTCTTTTTACCTTCCCCTGCTCCACTACCCACTGCATAATTCCTCTGTGACTCTGAAGATTTGGTAAATAGGAGCAATGTGGGTAGTTTGTTAAAAGCTGACCAGACTAGGCCTGAAGCCAACTAGTTGCTTCTTAATTCCCAGTCTTAAAAGTTTGTGTATTTCAACAAATGTGGATGGTCACGATAATAAAGAAAAGTAGATCCTGCTGGCCATCTCTGCGGTTTACTTTGTGAAAGTGTTAAAAAAGGGCAGGAGGTGGAGAAAGAACTTTGTAAAAAAGAGGAAATTTAAAACACACTGAGGCTATCTATGCCTGTAACTTTGGGAAGGGCCACTACTGGTGTTACAGACTTAATTGTGTCCCCCCAAACTCATATGTTAAGCCTCGAACCCTCAGTATCTTGGGATGTGACTGTATTCAGCATTAGGGCCTTTAAAGAGATTATTAGTCAGGCATGGTGGCTCATGCCTATAGTCCTGGCTACTTGGGTAACTGAAGTGGGATGATTGCTTGAGCCAGGCAACAAGGCAGACTCCTTCTTAAAAAAAAAAAAAAAGGTAATTTAGTTACAGTAGGTCATTAGAGTGGGGCCCTAATCCAATATGAATGGTGTCCTTATAAGAAGAGGAAGATATAATACATCAGGGGCATGTTTGCACAGAGAAAAGGCCATGTGAAGGCACAACGAGAAGGTGGCCATCTGCAAGCCAGGGAGAAGGGCCTCAGGAGAAACCAGTTCTGTCAGCACTTAGGTCTTGGACTTTCAGCTTCCCGAATTGTGAGAAAATAAATTTCTGGTTTTTGAACCATTCAGTCTATGGTATTCTGTTACGGTAGTCATAGTAAATTAATATAGTTGGTTCTACCTAGTGGCCAATTGATTAAAAAAATTAATGTAACTGAGCACCCTCTCTTTTTGAGTCATGATCCCAACATTTTTATCATTTGCTCTTAGGACCCCTTTACCTCACCTACCCAGGAGAGTCTTACACGAACTCTCCTTCTATAGACACTCTGTTTGGTCCCTAGGATCCTGCCTGAGATCATTAAAGCCATATTCACCTTCATGATTCTGACTGCTAGGAAAATAAGAACTTAGCATCTTCAGCAAATGACTCAGGTTAGCTGTGATCCCCTGTACATAGAAGGTGCCTTAAAAATGAATGGTGCATGATGGGGTGATGGTGTTGATGATCATCCTTAAGTACTTGGAGTGACTTCCTTCTAATCATAGAGAATTTCCAAGTTTTGGCACTAGTTCAGCTTTTTCATTCTGTCTAGTTGGGACCAGAAGTTCTGGCCCTATCCACATGAATGGAGAGAAAGTACTTGTATCTTTATCCTGGGATCAATCTCTGACTTCTGGAAGGGAGACCTTTTTCTGGAAGTGGGGCCTGTAGTGATCTCATTCTATAATACCGTTTCCTTGGCTAGTTGTTCTCAGGCAGCCATGATGTGTCCATAGGAATGATGTGTTTTAACAACCACTTTGTTTAGAGCATAGATTGTGAGAGTGCTTCAAAAAAAAAAAAAAAAAAGCTGGATCTGGTAAATGTGGTTTTATGTTTCTGTGAGTATGTGAATGATGCTTGAGGTGGATGAGGGGCCATCTCATTTTCTGGTCATCTAAGTTTGGAGGAGAGTCAGCTTTCAAGGTCTCTAGGTGATCAAATCTAAACTTGTCATGAATCATAAAAAGGAATCTTTAATGTCAACTAGACACATCCGCTTATTTTATACTCAGGGAAATGGACTCAAAATGATTAAGTTGCTTATGGTACCACAATCTCTGTTCCTCACTTATAAAATGAGGATAATAATTCCCACCTCTCTGATTGTTATGAGAAATTATGAAAAGTGAATATCACAATACTTGGCACATAGTGAGACTTCAACAAATGCTATTTTTTTCCAGATGCTTTTGTTATGCTTGGGATAGTGCACCTAACCTTAGCAGCTGCCCCATGAATCATAATGGTGCAGGTGTGGGACTTGTGGGGCGAGATTGGGAGGAATGGTTTCCATTCTGGGTATGTTGCAGGCCTGATTATAAACCTTTGTCGTTTTTGCCACAATAATTCTGATCAATCTAAGGAGTTAGTAGAACAAGTATTCTCATTTGAATGTCTGCTTGTGAATCTCCATTTCCCTTCCCCACCTCATTTAGAGGATCACAAAGTTTTAAAGAAGGAAGGGAGCTCTGAAGCTACCCAGCCCGATCCTTTATTCCATTGATGAATAGAGCATGTCCCAGAATGCTAGAATGAGCCCTGTCTGGCACTACTTGGAATGTAGACCTGGGTCTCTTGACTCCTGACACTCCCTCAGACAAAGCTTCATTGGGAAAGGGTCACTGTATCATCTAGTTAGACATAGGGGAGATGCGTGCTGATAGAGAACCTAGCACACTTGTCACCTTGTCCACCTCATTCTGTCCCATTAAAGGATTGAATTTAGTGTCTCTCCAACCATGTTCAAACACAAATGTATACCTTGTAATTAAAGAGTCTTTTCTCATTGTGTTGAGACCTCACACACTGGATTCCAGGGAAGAGTATGCCTGAGTAATTGGCTGGTCCCTGTGAAACTCCACCCTTCAGTCTCCTTGCATGTGAGACTCTGAGTGGCAATCCCAAAGCTCCTGAGGCTGATGAGTAATTTTACTGTGATCATTTCACAAATCCAGGAAACCAAGGCCTAAGTTAATCTCTGTTGTGTGACCGGGAGCAAATTAATTCCGCATCAGGCTTCCTTGTCTAGTGAGTCAGGTTCTACAGCCCACAGACGGGCACATACAGGCATATGCGGAATTTGAAAGGAAACATGGAGTATACTTGACCAGAGGCCAAATGTACATGGTAGCTTTGAAGGAAAGCTAAGTCATGCTTATTTGTACACTTGAATGTCAGAAGTCCCAAGCTCTTACAGGCTAAAGCAAGCAAAAAAAAGCCTTTTTTTTTGGGGTCTATATAATTCTGTCAAAATCCTTACTTTTCCATGAAAACAATCCAATTGACTGACATATTTTTTTTTTTCTTTTCTGGAACCTGAATGCAAGCATTTTTCTTATATAAGTATGATTTCTGTTTTCTGCTTAACAGTGATATTGGTTTGGTGACCTTATCAGTCCTCCCGTTAGAATGCTTCCTTTGATTGTAAAGTAAGTATAGACTAGGGAGACACGTAGGAAACTTCCCAGTAGCAGTGGGAGCCACTGTTTCACTACAAAGTCCTCATTAGTAACTCTTAATCAGTAACTCTTTTTTATTTTTTAGAGACAGAGTCTCACTCTGTTGCCCAGGCTGGAGTGCGGTGGTGTGTGTGATCCTAGCTTACTGAAACCTCGGACTCCTGGGCTCAAGTTATCCTCCCACCTTGGCCTCCCAAAGTGCTGGGATTACAAACGTGAACCACTGTGCCTGGTTTAGTCAGTCACTCTTTAAAGAAAATTCCTAGAGTTTGTCCCTAGAGTTTGGGAACTAAAGAACCCCAATGTGACTCTAAGCCTTGAATCGTTAGAGAACTGTATAGAATGTTTCTGTTTCCTGCATGACTCAGTCCTGGTCCATTACTGGAGCACTTGCTTCACAGCTTAATATTTAAACAAATGTTTGGATTTATAACAGCTCTGGAGGGAGAGTTTCAACATGGCCTTGCAGGGCTAAGTGGAGATTGCTCCATTTTCTTTATTTGTTAACAATATAGTAATACAGTTCCTGAATACACAGGCAAGGACAGTGCTGCCATTACTCAAGAGGTGTGCCAAGAGGAAGGGCACAGCCGTGCCACCCCCTTGTGAAACAACACTCATTCAATTTCAAGGGGCATGGTTTCCTTCTCTCTCACTCTGCCTTAGACCTTTACTGCACTTGGAGTAATCCAACACTGTTACGAACATCCTCTCTTCATTGTGTCCACCTGGACAAGTGGAAACAATGTCATAGATCATATTCTTCCTTCTTTATCCCTTACAACTGATCTTTGCAAAAAAAGTCTTCAACACTTCTTGCATTCACACCTTCATCTCTGTTCCCATTGCCTAGACCCAGCCCTCACAGGTGCTTGAATCTTCACATCCTTAGTCTTTCATGTTACAATAGACAGCCTCTTATTCATCGCTGGCTCTGCAGTGCCTAGCACAATGCCTGGCGTACAGTAAACACTCAAAAATGCTGAACTGCTCCAATTCATCCTTGCAACTTCCCCCAGGGGTTCTATGTCTTTCTAAATCAAATTTCATTATGAATTTCCAAGGACTCTCATTACCATTAGCAGGGACTACTCGCTCGAATACACACTAGGGCTGAGCAGGTGGCATAGGCTGGGTGGGGCTGGGTGAACTGGAACCTTATGTATGGTGTAGGTGACCAAAGACTGCTCAGTTCCAGCCACGAGTTTCCATGTGAGAATGTGGACTTGATGTTTCAGAGGCCAAAATTTTGGATTTTTGTTGGTGAGATCTCCAAAATTTGTTAATGTTGGTAATAAATTCAAAATTCAAGAAAACATTGTCAGCCAAGTAAAATACAGTCTGATCTGCATTTGGCCTGCAGGTTGCTGTTTTGTGACTCAGATTGGATTGCTGTTGTCCAGGATTAAGCTCTCAAAGCTAAACTTCAGTAACATACGCCTAACCAATCTTATTTCTTCCTCTTCCCAGTGCACACCCACTCTAGCTGCCCTCCTTTTTGTCCACGATTAGGTTAGGTGATTCTCATTCTAAGTGATTCTGTTTCCAAAACCTCAAACTCAACTGTCCCAAACTAGCCCGAACAGGCCCTTTCTTTAGTTTCCTTGTTTCTGCTCACGTATTTCCTTACTCTTCAGCTGCCTGAATGTCAACTGTGACCTTTTTTTCCTCCCAGAGACCCTTCCCATTTCTCCCAGAATTATTCTCTTTCCTTAGCCTCTGTCTTATCTGAATCTTCATTTGCATTTCTAATACTAACACCTAATTCAGGCTCTTACCACTCACACCTGGACCACTGCAATGGACTCCTAACTGATTTACTGAACTAATTTTGTTTTCCCTCCAACTTAAATTTGCTCCAACACCAGACTCCTCTTCTCAAAACTGCCTTCTTTGTTCAACAAAGTTCACCTTGTTGAAATGAGCCATGTAAAGCCTCATTTTCCTAGCATGGCCCTTCAGAATCTGGCTAAGATATTTCTTTCTTGTTTCAATGTCAGTCAAATCTGGTTGGCTTGTCATTACCCAAACACGTTCTGGATCTTCCCATCTTATCAGTCAGCATCTCTGGGAAACAGTGGGTACCCTCAAACAGTATTATTAGGAGGGTTTAATGAAATAGTTATTTACAAAGGCATGGGCAGGCTTAAGGGAAATTAATAAGGGTGATAAAAGCAATTATATTGGATTGAGGCCTGAAGATGCAAATAGAGGGAGAGGTTGAACTATAGTTGAGGAGAGGGCTGCCCCACAGGAGCCAAGGTCTTTGGCTGAGGAACACTACCGTTGCCAAGCAGAGGCTTGGGAGAGAGCAGGCTGGGGGAATACATTTCCTGGTCTCCCTCTCTTTCCATCCTTTTAATCTTCTCCTGCTGCCTTCCATTGTGTGAAGCCAACTGGAAGCCAGAGGACAAGGGAGACAGTCAATGCACACTTCATGGGTCTGCTCTTAGGGCTCAGAGCACGGGTAGAGAGATCTGGAGAGCAGCCACCAACTCTTTGGTTAATTTCCTTGTGCTATTTTCTCCTCTTGATGTACCATTTCCACTTATCAAAGGGGTGCCAGCCTTTTACCTCTTACTCAGATTCTACTTGTTTCACCAAGCTTTCTGTCATCAAAACATGTAAGGTGGTTGGTTCATATTGATTGCATGGCACTTTGCTTCTGCCACTGGAGCTAAATCAATTAAATGTATGCACATCTTTCTCTTTCTAGCTTGCGTAGGGATGTATCTTGGCACTCTGTGTTTTCCTCTGCACTCAGTAAGCTTTTTTTTTTTTTTAATGAAGTTCTGTTAATTTATTCTTTTTAGCAAATATCACTGGGATCCTTTATTTTACCAGGTGCCGCACTAGGTACTGGGAATACAACGTGCCACATCAGGCCCTTGCACTGACAGAACTTACATTCTAGTGGAATGGAGCACATGCTAGTCCTCCTTTTCTCCCCGCTTATTCTGTCCTCCCAAATGCCCTTTCCTGTTTCCTCATTTTAGCAACGGCACAAAGTATGGCCCAAATCCCAGCTTCTCTAGCCTCTCTAGCCCACATTGATTCTACTATCGTATTACTTCCCTTTTCCTTCTTGGAAACTTCTTGTGGTCACTCAGTTATTTGTTGACATTTTCACACATGTACATTTCCAGAGAGATTAAAAATGTCTTGATGGTTTCAGACTCTGGTTCTAGGCTTAGGTCTTGTCTATCTCCACGGATACTTGTAGAGTATCTGGGCCCTTCTTGTTCCCTGGGGTGGTCCAGGCAGTTGGTGGCATAGGCAGAAAACTGCTGCAGTCTATCAAGAGTATAGTGTGCTGAGCTCTTTGGCCACCTCCTCAGGAACAATTGCAAAACATAGAGTACCTTTATTTTCCAACACCTACATCATCTCTGAGCTAGTGGAAAGAGTGTTGCGACTGGCTTCCAAAAATCTGGGTTCATATTCCATCTCTTAGATTTAACTAGCATGTTATTTAACTTCTCTGAACCTCAGGGTCAGCATCTGTAAATGCGAAAAACAATATTAACTTCATGAGATTATTGTGAAGACTATGTAAGATGATGTATGTATCCGTTTCCTAGTGCTGCTGTAACAAATTACCCTACTTGGTGACTTAAACCATACAAATTTCATGTCTCCCTCTGACCACAGCTGGGAGAAGTTCTCTGTTTTTAAGACTCCACGTGATTAGATTAGATTGGGCCCACCTGGACAATGCAGGCTGTCCTCTTCATTTCAAGGACCTTAATTAGTGATGAATAAGTTTGTGGCATATTTCTGCTTGCCCATGGAATGCAAATGTTGCATGATGTTTGACTGGTTACAGAGCATCACATTTGCCAATTCTCGGGTTGACTCATGTGGATCATCATGGATAAAGCGCCTAAACAGGCTTCATCAAAACCCGATGGTTTTCTTGAATGTGGAGAATTACTCGGTTCAAAATGGCCTTCTCTGAAATGACAAAACCATTTTCTTGCTGTGCTTTTCCCAGTGGCATTCTCCCCATACATGGCACAAATGTTTTGGGCCACCTTCACTGCCTTTACTCCTTTGTTAAACCTAAACAGAAGAATACGTCAGAAGTGTCCATTTTTTTCTACTTGACACTCCATTTTCTTTATCCCACAAATAGCATTAACTTTCTTCAACTCTGCAAAATGCGAGGAATATTCACAAGCACAACATTGTCACTCCAAATGACAAACGATAAACTCCCAACACCGCACTGTTGTCATGCCCAAAATAAACACTGCAAACTTATGCATCAACCTAACACATCTACAAAGTCGCTTTTGCCATGTAAGGCAACATATTTACAAGTTCTGGGGATTAAGACATCTTTGGGGGGCATTATTCTGCTTATCACAGTCTACACTCTGGCTCCCAAAGATTTATGCCCATCCCACATGCAAAATATATTTACTCCAGTCCAAGTTCTTTGAAAGTCTCAACCCGTTACAACATTAACTCAAGTCCAAATTATAATCTAAGTCTTATTAACTCAAAACTCTCAGTTTTATCATCTAAATAACCTAAATTATGTATGGATGAGGTTCTGGGTATGATCTATTCTGGGGCACAATTGTTGTCCATCTGTGGGTCTGTGAAACTAAAGAAACAAGGTATTTGCTCTTGAAATTCAATGGTAGGGCTGGGCTCGGTGGCTCAGCCTGTAATCCCAGCACTTTGGGAGGCTGAGGCAAGTGGATTGCCTGAGCCCGCAGGTTCGAGACCAGCCCGGGCAACTTGGCGAGACCTCGTCTCTATGACAGATAAAAAATTAGCTGGGTGCGGTAGCACGTACCTGTAGTTTCAGCTACTTCGAAGGCTGAGGCAGAAGGATTGCTGGAGCCCAGCAGGCTGACGCTGGAGTGGCCGTGAGTGTGCCATGGCACTCTAGCCTGGGAGACAGAGTGAGACTCCAATTCAAAAAAAAACAAAAAAAAAAAAAAAAGAAAAAAGAAATACAATGGTAGGATAGGCATAGGATAAAAGTTGTAGATATTATGTTTAAAAAGAGAGAGAGAGAGAAAATAGGAGGAAAAAAAGGAATCACCATATCCAGCCAGACAAATTCCATTAGATCTCTGCTGGGCTCATGACTGTGCCTTCCGGGATGTCCTTCCTTTTTCATGAAATGCAAATTTTGCTCCCACCTGAGTAGTTATAGTTCACTTTTGTTTAACAGTTATTCCCTCAGTTTATCTCTTTTCTTGTGCCTATTACTAAAAGCAGCAAGAAGAAATCTGGCTATATCTTTCACACTTTGCTTGGAAATCTCCCCCAGCTAAATGTTCAATTTCATATTAATATTTTACAGTAGTTTCCCCCATGCATGGTTTTGCTTATAATGGTCCCAAAGTGTAAGAGTAGTGATGCTGGTATATTGTTAAAATTGTTTTCTCTTATTATTAGTTATTGTTGCTAATCTCTTAATGTGCCTAATTTATAAACCTTATCATAGGTATGTATGAAGAGGAAAAAAAAAACATAGTATATGCAGGGTTTGGTACTATCCATGGTTTCAGGCATCCCCTGGGGGTCTTGGAATAGATCCCTTTGAATAAGGGGGCTACTGTAAAATTCTACTTGCCACATAATTGCAATTCTGTTAAGCTTTCTACTAAAATATAACAAGGATTTCTTTTCTCCAGTGTTCAATATCATGTTTCTTATTGCATTCTGAGCCCTCACCAGCAGTAACATCTATATTTCTACTATTAATCTGTTCATGATAATTTAGGTCTTCTCTAAGATGATTTACGTTTTTCCTACTAAATTTCTGTCTTCCTTCTGAATCTTTACTAACATAGCAATTAACATTCATACTTGTACATCGTGTTCAAGACAACGATCTAGGTCTTTTCTGTAGTGCTTGTCAACATTCTTCCAGACTCTGTCCATTGTCCAATTCCAAAATGGCCCAGAGCAGAGCTGAAGTGGGGAAGAAATACCCCGGCTACACTTTCCACTTCCTCTGAGCTCCTTCTAATACCTCCTGCTAGCTGAACCCAACCAGAACCAGAGAGCGAGGAAGTCCAGAGGATGCAGTCAGCCTTTCTAGAGACCAAAATGCATCTAATCCACACCCTCTTCTGAGGGTGTGGATTAGATGCAGGGGAAGTGGGAAATGAGGAATAAATAGTATGAAAGTGAAAAAAATTTTATTTATTTAATTTTTTTAAATTTTAAAGATGTGGGGTACAAATGTTTGGTATAGGGTTAGGTATACAAATGTTCATTATGCAGGTACCCTTGTTGATGAGGTGTACCCCCCCCGACAGCTTACCACTACTGCCAACCTCAACTCTGCCCCCGCCACCTGGCAGTTTCCCATTACTGCCAATTCTTTTCTTATAGTATTACGGTAGTTGTTCAAAGTCTGTTTATGAATGAGAACATTTGATACTCAGTTCTTTGTTTCTGTGATAGATCACTCAGTATTACAGACTCTAAGTCCATCCAAGTTGCTGTGAAGTTCATAATTTTGTCCTACATTATGGCTGCATAATATTCCATCATGTATATGTACCATTTAAAAAAATCCAGTCCTTTTTTGTTGGGCAGCATGGCTGTTTCCGTGTTTTTGCTATTGTGAACAATGCTGCAATAAACATACGTGTGCAAGTATCTTTTTCATAGAGTGATTTGAGTTCCTCTGGGTATATTCCTAGAAAAATTTATGTATTCAAGTTATTTATATTCTCCTTTCTGATTTATACCCTTGGTGTTATGCTGAGAAAATGTTTTCTTTCAGAGATAACATAAATGTCTACTTGAATTTTCTTCTAGCTCTTTTATGACTTCTTTTTAACATTCAAATATTTAATTAGACCTTCTAACATTAAACAAAAAATTTCCCCTGAAAACTGGCTCATCTTATTTTTGGCCTACATTATCAACAGCTGGCAAGCTCTGCTATTTATAACTTAGCACTTAAAGCTGATAGACTAGGAGTGGGACCAGGACTGGGGTGGGAAAATTTCTATCATTGACCTGGGTCCTTATATATAGTGGATGCTCAATGAATACTTGTAGAAACATTCTTCAATAGCAGAATTGTGACTTCATGTAAGTCTATTCTTTCATAAAGATACACTTACACATTTAGCATAGCTGAATTTAATTTAATTTGTATATCTTTTGTGCAGGAAATAAATTCCCTAAATAAAAATACAGTTTAGATTTCCTGATTTTCAGTTCTGCAAATTTAGCCACTATATGATCGAGACAAGTTTAATATAGGTATAAACCTGAATTTGCACATATGCTTACATCCTGAGGAAAACTTGTTCCTTAAATGCCTTTCTGAGCACTTCTGGCTTATGACACTTCTTTATAAAGGTTAACTGGATAAAAGAGATGTGAATATTTTCCTTGGTGGAGACAAAATCTCAAGTTTCAATAGGGCAAAGGATAGTGTGTGACAAAGGAAAGGAAGGCCAGGTGTTGTATTCATCCAGAGTAATTACTGTATTAAAAAAAATAAAACTGTAGCTATGTTATTTAGTTGTAAAAATGCAGCCCAATTCTCCAGTAATATGTAATTAAATTGCTTTTTAAATGCCACCTGACAGTTTAGTGGCTATGTATGGAGAAGGAACAGAGCAAAAATTTGTTAAACATGTAAAATCTTCCATCTGACTGAATAGTTGGCACATGTAATTTAATGTAGGTGTATTAAAATATGCCTGGGATTTGTCTTAATCAGGTGTGGTGACGCTAACAGCTCAGGAGGTGACTGCCATGAAGGAAGATTTTACTCATAGTTCCATAGAAACAGGAGGCACAGTGTACCACATAGGGCCATATGGGGAACAACTGAGTAGGTCAGGAGGTAGAAACAGTGAGGGAGAAGCATGGGTCTATATTGTGACTTTTGTGGAGGCGGGGAGGCGGGGGAAGAAGGGCTGACTAGGTTTGGGATTGGCTGGTTTGAATAATTTTAGTGGGCTCCAGGGTGCAGGGGCTGCCCCTAGTTGTCTGCTGCCTGGCCCTGGGGTGATTAGGGCAGAGGAATAGTGCCTTCTGGAGTGTAAAAGCCAGAAGAGGACGTGGTTCAGAGTATGAGCTCAGAGTGGTTCAGAGTATGAGCTCAGAATTAGTTGGTTTACACATCCAAGTGTGTTTACGGGCAAGTTAGGCAAGCCATTAACTATCTCTAGGAGTTAGCTAGTCCTGGGAAGGGCTAATCACTCTGGGATTAGCAAAGCCCCTAAATGTCAAACCATCATAAAATACAGAAAATAAAAAACATCATTGATACAATAGGACTCAGTATCTCCAGGAAGGGGAAGTAGTCACTTGTCTTCCTGGTTTGCCACTGATACGTGCTATAAATATTACTGCATGCATTACTTGCATGTGCTTCAGGTTAAGATGAGATTATGTTAAAGAACCATAGCATTTGTGGGCAAACTTTAGACATTTTCTTCGCACTCAAAGTAATGCTAATCCAGTGACAGTAACAGTTTTGTTCCAGAGACTTTTCCAGAGTTAGACCTGCCCTTTTATAGTTTAAAGCAGAGGGTGTGATGGCCAATTTTACGTGTCAACTTGACTGGGCCACCGAGTGCCCAGGAATTTGGTCAAACAGTATTCTGAGTGTGCCCGTGAGGATGTTTCTACATGAGATTATCATTTTAATTGGTAGGGTGAGCAAAGCAAATTCTACATGAGATTATCATTTTAATTGGTAGGGTGTCCAAACTTGACAAAGTTTGTCACTGGTGTAAGGAGACACTAGCTAGTTCAGCGAGTCCCAGAGGGGTGGGTGGGCAGAATAACTTAGAGGAGTACTATAGGCACTAGCGGTAGATTCACCCAGAAGCAAATAAAGTTTATGCTTCAGGCACCCTCCCTGCGCAGGCCCCCATGGGTGCAGGGAGTTTTGACATGTTCCAGGAGGGGAGTGGTAGCTGGGTTGTAATGAGGAAGGATTCCTTCCTTCCTTCCTCCTTTCTTTCTTTTGAGTCAGGGTCTCACTTTGTCATCTCTACTGGAGTGCGGTAGCATGATCATGGCTCACTGCAGTCTCGACCTTCTGGGCTTACGCAGTCCTTCTGTCTTAGCCTTCTGAATAGCTGGGACTATAGGCACATACCACCATGCCTGGATAATTTTATTTTTTGTAGAGACAAGGTTTTATTATGTTGCCCAGGCTGGTCCCAAACTCCTGGACTCAAGGAATCCTCATGCCTCAGTCTCCCAAAGTGCCTGGGATTATAAGCATGAACCACAGTGCCTGGCCTCTAGGAAACATTTCTAAGTTTGTATTTCCAATAAATTGTCTAAAAGAGATCTCAGAAGGAAAGGTCCTGAATCACCAGGGATCCAGACATTTGTTGTGATTTATTTTTTCATTTAAAGGAAATATTAAATATAGTATCTAACATTGTATTTGTAATTTTGGGTTCTGAAAACTCAAATTTGAAGACCCACATTGTCTAGGCTTCAGTGCCCATAGAACCTGGATCTGCCTTTGCCTCAAGAAGGAATGTGGGGCATTCAGTGTTGCAGGACTCTTCTGTTCTGCCTGTTCCAGCAGAGAGGCCATCCTAAGATCTAGAGCTGGGAAGATCTGATTCTCTTCCTTTGAATTGCTAGCTCCTCCTAATGCCTACATTGCTGCTGCAAAGAACATTTAGAAAAAGTTGCTCTTTAAAGAAATAACTTGTTCCAGCTCTGGCCCTGCTGCTGACTCACTGTGTGGTCTTTGGAAAATTACTGCACCTCTCTGAACCTCAGTTTCCCCGTTTGGAAAGTGGTATCAATACCTCCAGTGTGGGCTCAGGGTATGGGTCCTGTGAATTATAAAGCTCTATGCACAAGAGAGGATGCATAAATTGTGTTGCTATTACTTGTGTTGCTGTGATCTTGCTATTATTGAAATATGCCCAGAACTGAGTGTGGTGGCTCATACTTGTAATCCCAATGGAGGCCGAGGCAGGAGGATTGCTTGAGGCCAGAAGTTTAAGACCAGCCTGTGCAACAATAGTGAGACCCTGTCTCTACAAAATATTAAAAATTAGTCAGCCATGGCGGCACACATTTGTGGTCCTAGCTACTTGGGAGGATTGATTGAGCCCAGCCAGGAGTTTGAGGTTGCACTGAGCTGTGTTAGTGTCACTGTACTCTCCAACCTGGGCGACAGAGTGAAAACCGTACCCCCTCCACTCAAAAAAAGGAAAAAAACAAATATGTCTAGACCTTAACATTTCAGTGACTATAGACAGAGCAAAGCCAATGTCCATTCGGACACACTGTTTTTTGATTTTTGCTTTTTGCTTTTTCATTAATTCATTTAACCTTTTTATTGTGTAAACTTTTAAACCTATACAGAAAGTGACTACTATAAGAAATGCTCATATATATTCATTCATTGGTCTCAGATTATTATCAACTCATGGCCCACCTTGCTTTATCTGTACCCTACCCTCTTACATCTCCTGAAATATTTTCAAGCAAATTCCAAATAATTTCAACTGTAAGAATCTCAGTGTATATTTCTAAAAGATACCCTTAAGAAATTAAACCAAGCCAGGAGCAGTGGCTCATGCCTGTACTCCCAGCATGTTGGGAGGTGGAGGTGAGAGGACTGCCTGAGCTCAAGGGTTCGAGATCAGCCTGGGAAAATTGGCGAGAGCTTATCTCTGCAATAAATAAAAAAATTAGCCAGGTCTGATGGCATGCTCCTCTAGTTCCAGCTGCTTGAAAGGCTGAGGCAGAAGGATTGCCTGAGTCCAGCAGGTCAGGCCTGTGATAGCTGTGATCATGAGACTGCACTCTCTGGGCAACAGAGTGAGATTCCAAACCCACCTCCCCCCACCCCCAAAAAAAAGAAAAAAAAAAAGAAATTAAATCATTACTATGATTGCACCTTACCCTCCCCTGCCAAAAAAACTTGTATTTTATTCTTTTCTATTTACATAATAAGCTAAAATTTAATATTATATATTCCCTTCTACTCCACTCCATGGGATTCAACCAAGCTAATTTAAATGGAAATGAAAACAATTCAGCCTGTGGGCATTTTTCCTGAATGATCAGAGTTTGCATTAAACTTTGCTGCTTAATTAGTGATGTAATCTTAGGTGAGCTCTTTAACCTAGTCTAAGCCACAATTTTCTCATCTGTGAAATGGGGATACTACTTACAGAGTTGTTGTGAAGAGTCTGAGACTGTACAAGTAGAAAATGTTAGCTATTATGATAGTTTCTCCCTATTTTTTTCCTTTCAAATCCTGTCTTCTGGAAATAATTTGGTTAAGAAGTGTGAACAACTGATGCGTGTTGCAGCTGATTTACTTAAATAGGGCCAGAAAGCCCAAGTGGAGGATCTAGTTGAGGAGGAGCAATCTTTCTGGAGTCTCACCGCCGGGGTACTAGGTATAAGCCTGACCTGTATTGTGTAGACAAGGCTCACTCATGCCTTAGAAACTGGAAGCTACTGAGATGCAGACCAATAGCTGAGAATAAGCTTGGGCCAGGTCTGGTGGGAGTAACAGGGTGGGTGGTAAGAGCTAGAGGTTCTTGTCTGTTTTCCTCCGATTTTGGAAGTGTTCTACAAGGGTGACCTGCTAAAGGTTGACCCTGTGTTTATTGAAACCCAAAGCAAAGCAGGCGTAGCCTGGCCTAGGCTTGAGTTGATTCAATTGTGACTCAAACAAAAAACTCATTGTTTTCTCAAAAGCAAAAGTAGCTAAAGGGTTGGCTACAAACTTGATGACTTGGTGGATATTTCAGTAAGAATGCTCTGAGTAATTCCTGCTTAGAGGGCAGCTCTGTTTGAGCTCTACCAGGTGTCTGCTCTCATAAACTGTGTCATGTGACATAAGATTAGGAAGCATTTGACACAGGTAGTCTGTACTGCTGGTCCAGGAAGGGCCGCTGTGGAAAGGTGTTGAGTCCCAACGACCAGGCCTGAAGCCAGCGGCCAGGGATGTAAGTAGGAGATGCTCAAGCAGATGTTTTATCTTTCAATCAGCAGAGATCTTACTTCTCCAATTAGACTATAGGTCTATCAAAGTGTTTATTGGGATCTTTTGAAGGAGGCTTAAAGGCACACTATTATTTAATTATAAAATATATTGGATATGCCACTTGTTAAATGAAAGTTAAATTTGCCTTATTTATTGATTTTTAAAAGAATGTGTTTCATCTTGTAAGGGTGTAGAAATAAATGGCACATTCTTTTGTATCATTAGTAGTTAATTTTTATCTCTTAAACTAATAAGTATATCAGGTGACCTAGGCAGAATAAGTCATGCTTCTTGGTTACTTTGTTGACAGAGGTTTTCTCTTTTTTCTGCTGATTTCAGGGTCAAGTTTGGCCTTCCTTTCTTTTTATTTTTTTGCCTTCTGGTTAAGATTGTGTGACTGTTGCTTTCTTCAATTGTCTGCTTTTTTGTTTGTTGCTATAGACTTGGTTTAGGCTAATGTCAGAAATTCCTTTTGGCTCCTGAGTGATGTTTTCTGACACCACTTCTGACACCAAATATAATTTTTCTCCAAAAGTTCTCTGATACCCACTGAATGTCCAACAATTCAATTCAATTCCGACACGAACTCCTGGAGTTAGTGTAACCCCAATAGGTTAAAGTCTCAGTCCCAAAGATGACCCCCACTTTAGATGCCAGCTAGGCAGTGTGTCTGCCGCTGGTCCTCAGGCGATCCTCACTTGTGCCTGGCTGACTAAAAATTCCCATGATCCCCTCATCGGGTCCAATAATTAGAACTAATCAAAGAACTCAGGGAAACAAGGATACAACTTGAGAATGGCCAGATGGAAGAGAGAGGCATAGGGCAAGGTATTGGATATGGCACAGAGCTTCCCTGCCCTCTCTGGGCATGCTTGCCCTCCCAGCACATCAACTTGTGCACCAACTTGGAAGCTCTTCTCTTGCTTAAGACATGGTTTTTATAGAACTCAGCTCCAGCCCCCATCCCCTCCTGGTGGTTGTGGGTGGGGCTGAAAATTTAACTCTCTAACTACAGTTACATGTTTTGTCTTCCTGCCTTTCTGGTGACCAGCTCCCATTCTGAAGCTACTTAAGGTAACCTGAGTTACCTTATTAGCATAATCTTGGAGGTTCATTATAACAAGACTCTCCTATCACTCAGGAAGTTTTAGGAGCTCTGTGCTAATAACCAGGAACAAAGACCAAATATATTTTTTTATTATATCACAGTTCCAAAGTGGCATTTAAACAAAATTATGATGATGCATTATTGCCCTGGATTGTTTCTAGTCTTTGACATTGTATCATGCTCCACCTTTTTTCACAAACAGGGCTAGACTATGGTTCTGGGTATTCTGATCTGGAAGTTTAGATGTTACATTGTTAGAATTAGAGTTATTGAGATTTTGGGGTGTTTAGAAACTTGGGACCTTCCTCTAACACATTCTTTTGTGTTTTTGAAATTGTTGTTTATAGTTTGAAAGTGAAATTTGACTGCAAAGGCCAGAACATTCTGCTTCATGACTGTTAATAACTGGTTCAGAGGACTTTGTGTTTATGAATATTGAATCTAGAAACAGGCTATGAGTAACCTCTGATATAAAACAGAACTAGCCTTCTTGGCTGAGGGAAACATATGTAAACTTTCAAGAGAAGAACCATGGGGTCTTAGGTTGAAAGAGAACTAGGTCAAATAACCTCAGAAAGAGTGGCTGGAAACCAGAAACTTCGACTTCCTTCTAGATCGTCTTTTCTTCCCCTATGGGGCTAAGATGCGGTGTCAGGACCGTTAAAACATGGTTTCCCTTTTTTGGGAAGTGAAGAGTTTTGCTGTGATTCCGGCATTCTGGGGACATTTAGAAAGAATGACAGGATTGTGACAACTGTGTATTCACCATAGAATATCTTCTTTCTTCCCTAGCAAGCAGCAACATCCTACTTGGTGATTTTTTTTCCTTTCTTCAATCTAAAACAAACAAAAACAAAACAAAACCATTTGAGTAAATTTTAAAGTTTATTTTAATTTTATTGATTTTTTTTTGAGACAGGGTTTAATCTGTCACCGAGCTGGAGTGCCATGGCATACTCACAGCTGGCTGCAACCTCAAACTCCTAGGCTCAAATGATCCTCCTGCCTCAGCCTCCAGAGTAACTGGGACTACAGGCGTGTACTACCATGTCTGGCTAATCTTTACTTTTGTTTGTGGAGACAGGGTCTTGCTATGTTTCCCTGAGGCCAGTCTTGAACTCCTGGCCTTAAGCAATCCTTCCCAGATTGTTGGTATTATAGGCATGAACCACTACCTGGCCTAATTTTTAAAGCCAAAAATGTCAAATTCATTAAAGAAAATATGAGCAAGTATAGACAAAGAAGAGGAAAAAAATCACTTATATCAAAACCATTGCTAATATTTAGGTGTCAGTATCATGAAAAATGTTTTCCCTTTTCTGGGAAATTGTAGAAAATACATTTTTTTTCCATTTAACATTATCACACAGCATTGTTTTGTTGCTGTTAATACATAGTTGTTCAAAGATTACAGAGATAGTATAGTGTAATGAATGGTTTAATGTAGAGGTTTTGATACCAAAGTGCCTGGGTTCAAGTTGCAGCCTACCACTTATGGGCTGTATGACCTTGAGAGAGTCGCTTAACTGTTACCTGCCTCAGTTTTATTATCTGTAAAATGGGGATGATCATGGCAGCCAACTCACAAGTTAAATGCTTATGTAAAGGACTTAGTAAATGTTAATATAATCAAAATGAAGTTTTTATTAATATGTATGTAGTATATATAAAAACTTTTATAAAATACGGAAATGCAGGAGAAATCAAAATCACCCATTATTCTAAAACCCAGAGAAAATAACTCACACAGTGTTAAGATTTAGGCTATCTTTTTTTCTCCCCAATGCATTTTCTCTTACATAGTTGAGATAATATTGCATTTCCAATTTGTATTCTGAGCATAACATAAGCATTTTATGTATTTTTTGTAAGCAGTTTTAAAATACTCCATCAGTCACCTTGTGTACCATATTTTACTTAACCTTTTCCCCAGGGCTTTTGACATTTTGACTGTTCTCCACCCATTAATATTAACTTGGGGACCTGAGCCTTCCCTGGCTGATGTGGTGCCTGCAGTTGTTTTTTCCGTCCCCAGGGCATAATCAGGCCTAATCACAACCCAGTTGACAGAGGGTTAACCATAGTATAATAAGTCAGAGAAATGTCTTTGTAATAGTTTTTCTTTTTCAGTATTACAGGTTATTTCTTCAGACTAGATTCCTAGAAATTGAAATGCAGGGTCAAAGGATGATCAGTGTTCTTTACTAGAAGGGCCATAGTGATTTTAGACTCGCAGCAAAAATACATGAGCCTGGCTGCTTACTGTGGGCCTCCGAATCCCCTCCCTCGAGCTCTGGGTTGCTTCTCAGATCTGAAATATTGAGGAAGATGTCAGGGGGACCCAAGCTCTGGGATAGAGTTAATCTGAATTCAAATGAGCACCCCGGGCTCCTTCTTCCACACCCCATCATTGTTCCCCCTTCCTTTTCTAGCCCCGTTTCCCTCTCAGCTTTCTCTAATCCCCTTGTGCAGCCTTCTTCTTCTCCAGTCGAGGCGGGGTGGTGGGCTGGTGAGAGGGGGGGATGACATAATTAAGTCATTTCATTAAGAAGTTAGTGACCTTAGCAGCTAGAAGTGTTATTCCCCAGCTAGGCATTTGCATTTTAATAAAAAGTTTCTTAGAGTAGTGTTAAACCTGAAAGACCAAGCTTGACTGTAGGATTTGGGGCACCCAGGGAGGAAGATATCATGAGTCTGAGCCCTTCAAGTTATACAAGTGGACGGGGTCCTAGATGTCAAGCCAATTCAAGGCATGGGGTGAATCAAAGGCCGGTCTCGGAGAAACCTTAATTTCCTCTCCTCTGCCAAAGCACCAACTGCTCAGAGTAGAAACACGTTTTCCTAAAGGTAGAGTGTGTCTCTCAAAGGAACTGTTAAGGAGAAATTGTTTACTGAATTGGATGTTGTAAAAGACTGGTCAGCAGAATGTGCAGATTCTTTACATAAAATATAATTTTATGATACCAGGCAGGGCTCCTTTTATGGCTTTTTAAAATCATCTGGTTGAAATTGCCAAAGGTGTGGAGGGCCTTTGCTTGCGTGCCTGCAACCAGTGATTTGATTTAATTGTATATTCCTGGGTGAGCAGAGCCAGGTGGCCTCTGGGTGGGGCTGAGGGCTGAGGCTCTGATTGCCATGCTGGGAGCTCTGAGTTGCAGAAGGTGAGTTTCCTGCTGGGCTATTTCTGTTTCAGCAAGGTCTCAGGTGCGCTTTACAGGAAGGGATGCTACAGGTCTCTATTTGTGGACTCAGACATCAGTTTTAATGGACTGAAAAGCCAAAGAAAGTATTGGAGAGTATGCCTGAGTGGAGAATGAGTGACAGCTGGATACAACCAGATGGTGCCCTAGATCTTAAGGATGGACAAGGATGGGTGTAGACAGGTTATTAGGAAGGATTTAAAGGATGGTAGATACCGAGTTTGAACACAAAATCCTCAATGGCCTGGACATAGAAGGAAGGGGAAAACAGAACAAATAGCCAGTTGTTAGTTACCAATTGAGTGTTCTCATGAGACCTTGGGATCACAGCCAGAGGGAAAAGCAGTCTTGAGAGGAGATTGTGGGTACCAGCTGGAGCTGGCAGATGCCAGCCTTTCCTTCCACCTGAAAGAAAATGCTTTGGTCCCATGTTGGTCTCTACCTTGGCACTCACAGCGCTGTCTGCTTCCTTTCAGCCTGATCCTGCCTGAAGATGGTGCCACTGGTGGCTGTGGTGTCGGGCCCCCGTGCCCGGCTCTTTGCCTGCTTGCTCAGGCTGGGCACTCAGCAGGTTGGCCCCCTTCAGCTGCACACGGGGACCAGCTGTACAGCCAAGAACCACTATGAGGTGCTGGTGCTGGGTGGGGGCAGTGGTGGGATCACCATGGCCGCTCGCATGAAGAGGAAAGTGGGTGCAGAGAATGTGGCCATCATTGAGCCCAGTGAGGTAAGCCTTTCCTTTTGAGTTCGTGTGTGTGTGTGTGTATGTGTGTGTTGATGGGGGGTAGGCATGACTGTCAGGCACTGGGTCTTCATGTCTCCAGATTAGACATAAAGAGTAGCCCATCCAGAAGGACTGGGGGAGAAGCAGGGAGGACAGATCTCTTGGCTTTTTGTGTTCTCCTCTGTATCAGTTTCTTAGGGCTGCCATAACAAATTGTTTCAAGTTGTGTGGCTTAAAACAACAATTTATTGTCTCACAGTTCTGGAGGCTAGAAGTTGGAAATCAAGCTATTGCAGGGCCATGCTCCCTCTGCAGCCTGGATGGGCGGGGTGGGGGGTGGGGGATGGTCAAGGGCATTTGTCTGATGCCTCTCTCCCAGTTTCTGGCGGCTTCCTGAAATCCTTTCCACTCTTTGGCTTGCAGTTGGGTCACTTCATTCTCTGCCTCCATCTTCACATGGTGTTCTCTGTGTGTCTCAGTGTCCCTGTGTCTTCACATGATCTTATGAGGACACCAGTCATCGGATTTGGGGCACACTATTTAAGAATGACCTCAGCTTAGCTTGATTACATCTGCAAAGACCCTGTTTCCAAATAAGGTCACATTCACAGTCACTGGGGTTAGAATTTTGACATATCTTTTTGGGAGGTACAATTTAATACCCATGACTTCCTGCTACCCCCAGGCTTTCGTCTGGAGGAAAATTAATGGCCATTGCTTTCTTCAGCTCCAATCTAGAGAAGGAACGCTGAGTTGGGGGGCAGGGAGGCCTCTGAAAGCTGCCAAAGAGCTTGAGAAATTTAAGTGCATTATAAACAGATAGGGAGAAAAGGAAGCTAACACTAAGAGGGAAGACTAAATAAGGTACTGTCTCATAAAAAATACTTTAAGATTGTCCAAAAGCTTCAGAAAAATACTCAAGATTTTTGAGAATTTGCCTGATATTTCCTGTGGAACTAGGTGTGCACCAGTTGGGAAATGTGTACTTGGGAAGAAAAGGCCAAATGGTGCTTGTTTTGAGGGGAAGAGTAGGACAAGAAGGGCACATTCCTTTTCAAGATGTCTCCTGATAGGGCATGAGGAGGCATTCTCTACCACTTTCCTCTCTCTCTCTCTTTCTCCCCCCCCCCCCCATTTTTGAGTCAGGATTTCATTCTGTTGCCCAGGCTGGAGGGTAGTGGCATGATCACAACTCACCCCTGTCCCCACAGCCTTCTGGGCTCAGACAATTCTTCCACCTCTGTCTCACAAGTATCTAGGACTACAGGCATGTGCCACCATGCCCAGTTAGTTTTTTATTTTTATGTTTTCTTGTAGAGACAAGGTCTTGCTGTGTTGCCTAGGTTGATCTGGAACTCCTGGGCCAAGCATATTCTCCTGCCTTGGCCTCCCAAAGTGTTGGGATTACGGGTGTGAGACACTGAGCCTTCGTCCACTTTCTTTTTAAAAATGGTTTCTCTTCAATTCAGGGATACACGTTAAATGACAATGGTCTAAGAGCTGTATCGGATGGCTACTCTCTCTGGTGTATGCTGTATTGTAGCTAACTCCTGGGCAGTCCTTCCAGTTGGGCTTCTCTTTGAAAGGAGACTGGCTCTTTTGGGGACTGGACACAATTCAGGAGGCCAGAATTAAGTCTGTTCGTCCCTGTGAAGAAGCACAGGATGGGAGTTTCTCAAAGGAGCTGCCAGTGCCTCAGGCTCTTGGTACTTACCCTACTGAATGTGGTTGAGTGACAGCTTAAAAAAAAAAAGGAAAAGAAAAAGAAAAATCTGAGCTTGTATTTTTTTCCTCTTCCTGTTTAAGATGGACTTGGCATTGATGAGCTCTCACAGTTGGAGACCTGCCTTTCTCCTCTTTGATCACATCCATTATTGGTTGTAGGGAGATGTTCTGGGTGTCTTCTTCACCTCTCTGTGGACTTGGGCAGTTCTGACTAACGAGTCTGAGGCATTTTGGCAATACTGAGAGCTCTTGGTGCCCCTAGAGCTCTTGGTGCCTCTCCATGAGTGAACTGGAATTCTCAGAGGCCGTTAAGCCAATCTGCCTTTTGCCTCTGAGTCTACAACTTTCACAACTGACTTAGATCAAGAGTGAACCATTTGAAGTAAGATCCAAAAAATAGTGAAAGTTTGGGTGTGTATTATGTCCTGGGGGAGGGTTGGGTGCCTCTTGGCTCTGGGTGCAAAACCTCTGAGAAAGGAGAAGAAGGACTGATCGGGAATATCTGTTGTTCTCCTTGGGCATGGGATATACAACTGGAAATTATGACATTTTGAGGATCCCCAGAAGTGACTGTAAACTTTCCAGACTTACCACTGTCTTCACATACTCCTGAGGAATCACATTTAGGCTGCTGGGCTTAATTTTCTTTATGTCTATATACATAAAGGCATTTATAATGTGTGTGTGTGTGTGTGTGTGTGTGTGTGTGTGTGTGTGTGTATATGTAAAACATGTTTATATGGTATTATTTATGTGGTATTATTCAACACCATATCAGTTTTTTCCCCCTTCTTTTAGAGAGGGGTCTTGCTCTATCGCCCAGGCTGGAGTGCAGTGGCACAATTATGGTTCACTGTAGCCTCTAACTCCTGGACTCAAGTGATCCTCCCATCTCAGCCTCCCAAGTAGCTAGGACTACAGGTGCATGCCACCTTGCCTGGATAATTTTTGTATTTTGTATAGACATGAAGTCTCACTATGTTGCCCAGACTGGTCTTGAACTTGGGCTCAAGTGATCCTCCCGCCTCAACCTCCCGAAGTGCTGCGATAATAGGGGTGAGCCTGGCCCAAATAAAATTTCAGCAGTACATAATACTGCTGAGTCACTAAAGATAGCTTATAGATTTTTTTGGAATGATCATGGACAAATTTTTGTGTTGAATGACTGTCCTTCAGAGCTTGCCATAAGAGGAGACAACAACAAGGGAGAACTAACCTTTTGGGGACTCTTCTATGGGATATTCTGAGGGTCAGGAGGGAGTAATTAAGAGTCTAGCTCAGGTACCTTAGCCATTACCCCTTTTGATCAGCCTCAAATTGAAATGAATTTCCAAATACTTTGTTTCTCAGAGACATTTCTACCAGCCAATCTGGACACTGGTGGGTGCCGGTGCCAAACAATTGTCCTCATCTGGTCGTCCCACAGTGAGTGTGATTCCATCTGGTATAGAATGGATCAAAGCTAGAGTGGTGGAGCTGAACCCAGACAAGAACTGCATACGCACAGACAACGGCAAGGAGGTAACTACTGGGGGCCTTTGGATTTTTTTTTTCATCTGAAATGCATTAATGCACAACCATTCTCAATCCAGATAGCTAGTATTAATGCACAACCATTCTCAAACCAGACAGCTTCATGATGAAGGAGTGGTATATATGCATGTGTGTGCATGTATGTGTGTGTGTGTTGAATACTGCATAGGATGACAAGGTGATTGGCAAATGGAGGATAGATGGAAAGACTGAGTGATGCTGAATTAATAAATAGCCCCTAAGACAAGCATTTGCTATACAGCCTCAGTGTACCCTAATGGTTAGTATAGTATGTTGTATCTGAATATTTATTGAACAAATGCTATTGCTAATTGTTAAAACAGCAGTCAGCTCCCTCCTTTTTCTTGAAGCAGCCAGTTTTGTTCCTGATACCTTGCCTCCCAGAGGAATGGGATGCCTGAAAATATCCATCCCAGTCACATTAGGGGGTGCTCTGCCAGAGCTACAGAATCCTACATCTCAGGTGTTTGTGCCAGAGCTAAGGATTGCTGCTGGAACTTGTGGCTCACAATTTAGGCTAGCACCACCCAGATCTTGTCAGCAAGTGCTACTCCCATGTTTGAGGGGTTGAGAGCAGGATGGTGAGATGACAGACTCAGAAGCCATTTGCAGCTTCCTGTCCCCTAATCTGCCACTGAGCCTAGGAAGGTGGCAGACAGTATAGCTCTTCCCTGTCCTAGGCTTCTGTGGTTCTTGGGCCTCCAGGGTGTTATTGGCCTTAATCCTCTGCCCCTTCTCCCCTCAAATTAGGGGTCTGTGGCATTTTCACAGAATTGTAGAATCAGAGTTGGTGAGGATCTGAAACGTTCCCAAGCCCAGACCCTCCCTCCAAGCAGGGATCCATCCCCAGGCATTCTTTGGCTATTGTTAGGTCATGGATCTTTTTGAGCACCAGAAAAAGTCCTCTCTAGAAAAATGCACATACGTACCAAATTATGCATTTGATTTCAGGGAGTTCAGAGATCTTCTGTAGCATTTCCCTGAGCCCTGCCTTAGAGCATTCGTGATCCTTGGCTCTCTGGCCTCCATTTGCTCATTTATTTCACAAATATTTGTTGAGCATCTGCCATAAGCTAGGTGCAGTTTTAGGTGTTAGGGATACATGAGCAAACAAAAAACAGACAAAAATCCTTACTGTCCTGGATTTTATATTCTAGTGGGGAAGCACATACAATAAACAATAGACATAATAAGTAAATTATATAGTATGTTAGAATGTGATGGGTATTCATGAGAAAAAATAATGCTGAGTAGTTGGGATTGCAGTACATGAGGGTGAGGGATTGAATTTAAAATGGGTTGGTATTTACATAGCTTATGGTCAAGGAGTTCTCTGACAAGTTAGCCTTTCCTTTTAAATTTTATTTTATAGACAGGCAGTGTATATGAAAGTTCTGCCTTTACTGAACTAGAATCCACCTTTCTGTAACCTTTTTCTTTTTCTTTCTTGGGCCCCCAGAATGTCATTGGCCTTAATACTCTTATTCCTTTCTTTTCTTTTTTTTTTTTGAGTTGGGGTCTCACGCTGTTGCCCGGGTTGAAGTGCAGTGGCATGATCATGATGATTATGGCTCATGGCAACCTCAACCTCCTGGACTTAGGTCATCCTTCCACCTCAGCCTCCCGAGAAGCTGGGACTACAGGTGTGCATCACCACAACCAGTTAATTAAAAAAAAAAATTTTTTTTTGTAGTGATGAGGTTTTGTTATGTTGCCCAGTCTGATCTCCAACTCCTGGGCTCAAGCATCTGCCTACTTCGGCCTCCCGAAGTGCTGGGGTTGCAGGCATGGGCAACTGTGCTTGGCCTTAATTCTTTCTCATTCTTTGTTCTGTTGTGTTTGAGAGAATTCTTCTCTCTTTTCTGTGGAGAAACCTTCAACTATTTGAAGATGGCCCTTATGTTCTGTGTAAGTTTTCTCTTCAGGTAGTTTTGTTCCCTCTCTCCATGTCTCTCAACTCTTCCGAGCATTTCATGGTTTTCAGTTCCCTCAATTCTCTCTTTATTCTGCTTTGGCATCATCTGGCTTATTAGTGCCCCATGAACCAGGAGCCTGGGAGAGAAGAGCAACTCCATAGAACAGCCCAGAATGGAGTGGGGCCATTCTCTCTCATAGTCAGATGCTGCCTAAGTTAGCGTTTGCCTTTTTAGTGACAGTTACCACAGTGCTGATTCATGCTGGGCTTGAGGTCACTGCAAACCTCTGGGTCCTTTTCACATGACCCATTGTTTTTTTGTTTTTTTGAGTAGGAGTTTCACTCTGTTGCCCAAACTGGAGTGTAGTGGCACACTCAGGCCACTGCAGCCTTGTCCCACTGGGCTCCAGCAATCTTTCTGCCTCAGCTTTCCAAGTAGCTGGAACCACTAGTGTGTGCCATCATGCCTGGTTAATTTTTTGATTTATTGTAGAGATGAGGTCTTGCCAAGTTGCCCAGTCTGGTCTCGAACCCCTGGACTCAGGCAATCTTCCCCCGCCCCCCCACCCACAAAGTGCTGGGATTACAGGCTTGAGCCACTGCTCCTGGCCAGCATGACCCATTGTTAAGTTAGGCTTCCCCCATCCTGCAAGAGTGCAGGTGCTATTTATTTTACCTAAAGGCAGAAAAACTTTACTAAAAAATTTTAAATTTGTATGTGTTGTTTTTACCTCATCAATGGTTCAGAACTTTCTTATTTTTCTCAATGTCTCCAGGAGGCCAGACTAAATGACACACAGGATTGTTCCCAGTTCACACGATTGAGATTAGTGGCTCTTTTACCTTGCCAGTCTCCTGCTGATAGGACCAGGAGACCTCTCTCATATAACACACATCATCTTTTGGTACAGCAAGCAGGGCCTGCCTTGTTGATCAGACCCCTTCAAGTTACAGGAATAGCTCAGAGCCCTCTGTGATTGTGTTTGTCTTCAGGATCATAAACTTGTCCCACTTCTTGGGAATGAGAGGCACTAGTAGGTGTTCTTACTGCTGAGTGCATTTATTACTCCTAAGGCTTAGACACTTAAGAAAGTTGTAGTGTCTTGTTTTAGGGTTGAGGAAGAAGTTGGTGCAGTCTGGTGGGACTTAGTTTCAAGGTTTTATTAAGCAAATGTACTTCATAACCAGATATCAGAAATCAGCATGTAACATCTCATGTGGGATATTGTCTTGTTGGTTTTTAATTCATCCTCCTAACCTGTCTGGATCTTTTGGATTTATGATTATGTTACCCACTTGGCATTTTTTCCTAGCTGTTATCTAATAGCTTCATTTAAGTTCAAGATTTTAATTCTGTAACATGTCTCTAGAGAGCTTTTTTAGATTACAAAAAATTAATCAGCATTCTTTAGCAAATATTATTCAGCTCACCAAATCATTCCATTCTTTTCTATCTCATTCACTAGGCAAAAGACTGACTCAGTGTGACTCTGCTTCTTCCCTGATCCCGTGTTTGTCTGAAACACATCTCACAGGCCTAGTGTAGACCGACCCTTGCTCTTTCTCCAGACTTAATCTGATTCTATTCTCCCCCTCGTTCCTGCTCCTGCCACACTGGTCTGTCATTTTCTCAAATGTCTCTGCCTCCTTACCCCAGGACATTTGTACATGCTGCTTCCACTTCTACCCCTAGCTAACTCCTATTCATCTTTAGCATAGATACGACTCCTTCAGGCAAGCTATCCATAATTTACCAAACCATATCGGGATCCCCCTTGACAAACTCTCACAGCTTTCTGTGATCTAGTGATTATCTGGGATTGCCTATCTCATCCACTAAACCGAGTTCCTGGAGTGTAGGAAGTGTATCTTTCTTGTTCATTGCTGTATGCCTGGGACTTAGCGCAATGCTGACACATAGAAGGTACCTAGTAAATATTTGTGAACAAATTGTGTCTCAACTTTTTCGTTTGTAAAATGGGAATAATAATAATAATAATAATATAATAATAATACCTTATTGGGCTGTTGTGAGTATTGTACCAAATGAATGAAAACATAAAGTACTTAGAACAGTGCTTTGCACTGTACAGATGCTTAAGAAATGTTGCTGCTGTTATTTTAAAAGGGATACATAAAAAGGGAAGGACATATTTATTGGGTATCTACAATGTGCCAGAATAGTTCTTGACTGTTGACTGGAAGCTGGCTTATCATCTGTGAACCTATGTTGGTGCTCTTAAAAAAAAAAGTGCTATACAATGTCTATTTAGTAGAGGAACCTAGAATTTTGCAAGGAAGTAGCCTATTTCCTAAGTCGTTAGTGTCAGAATGTATCTCCCCTAATTCCTGTATAAAAGGAGAATACTTCCCCATATTTAGCCTTCTGACAAAGTCTACGCTGTTTTCTATAATTGTTCAAAAGTCATGTCTAAAAACTTTTGCAATTCCCGAGGATTTAGGTCATCTGGCCTGGAAATTTGAATTCGTTCAAAAGCAAAAGTACTTCATAGCCAGATATCAGAAGTCAGCATGTAACATCTCACGTGGGATATTGTTTTGTTGATTTTTAATTCATCCTCCTAACCTGGCTTTCTTTTTGTTCTCTTGGTGATTTTCCCCCCCCATAATCTTAAGCTTCTAAGTTCTTAGTCTTTAGAAATAATAGACTTAGTTCTTAGAAATAATCAATATTATGCTCTCATAAATATGTAATAGAGCATGATCAATACTTTGCTCTTCTGCTCCTATTATGCTTTTGTTGTAGCATGCCCAAAGCAAAACTCTGCTTGTTAATAGTGCCATGTTTCACCTGTAGATTATCACAGCCAGACCTCAACCAGCTCTCACCTAACATGCTCTGATGACTCAACGTGACTCAGTCAGCCATTTAATGGGTCCAGCACGCTTTCCTACAGAACAAGGAATTTCGAGGCTTCAGCTCTCTATGGATAGGCAAAGCATACAGATAAAGATTCTTATATTATTTATCCACTTTGATAAATTGTATTTTTCACAAGCAACTGAAATCATTTATCTATCCATCCAACAAACACAACTGAGTCCCTCACTTTAATTTAGTGACTATGCTAGATTCTAGGAATATAAGAAATAAGATAACCTTTATCCCCTAGGAGTGGTCAGTGTCACGGGTGGACATTACTCCTATATAATATCACAAGTTCTGTGAAGATTCATGCATGCTGAGCTAAGGGAGCTCCTGGGAGGTGTCAGCAGGGAGCATGATTGTGTCATAGGATATCCTGGTTGTGGAGGTGATCTTGGGGCTGAGTCTCCTGGATTCTCCAAAACCTCTTCAGCAACTTGCTCCTCTTGGTTTTCCAGCTAGAGTTAAGCACTCTGAGGTCTTAGAGTCCTTTCTCTTCCCCTGTGGTTTGCCCAGCTTGCTCACTCGGTGTCTCCACTTAGTACAGGGTTATGGTAATCACCACCTACTTCACCTTTGTGGGCCCTTTGCCATCATTCTCCATCTCTAGTTTCCTAGGCAAGTTCTTGTAGTTTTCATCCTCTTCACCCACACTTTCTGGCCTCAACTTATTTTCCTCCTGATCCTAAATGTATGTTTCCATCATGATATTTATGGATACTTTTGACTTCAGCATGAATAATCACAACACCCATGTTTGAAGAGGGGACCTTTTCATTCCATACGGATCATCCAGTAAGATCACTATATCGCAGCCTTTCCAATGACCCTCAAAAAAGCAGTTTCCCAACATTGGTTCTATCCATATGACAGGTCAGGTTTGTTTGGGATTCACGTCACACCCCATAGATTTTAAAGGAGATTGATTTTTTAAGATTAGGAAGCCATTCTCTCACCCCTCAATATGGAAAAGTGTTAACACAAGCACTGCACAAATAACTGTGGCATCTTTGTTATCATTCTCCGCTGTGTAAACTATAGGAGTCCCAAGCTTTCAGGGGCTAGGCAGGCTACACAATGTTTGTGAAGCAGTGAGCCATGAGCCATAGAAAGCAGAGGGCATGGTGACATGCTGGAACATGCACCCCTCCCTCAGCCTCAATACTTTCACATTGAAAAATGGAAACATGGTGCTGACCGTGATCTGGGGCCTGAGTCAGCCCTTGGGATGATGCTTTTGGGGTCCTGGTCTAAAATCACATCTTTTTGTGTTGCAGATCTCCTACAAATATCTTATTATTGCTCTCGGAATCCAGCTGGACTATGAGAAGGTACTGTGTTCAACCATTTCTGTGTTATACTGGACTATTTATGCCAAGATCAAACACTGCGTTCAGTTGCTGTATATTCATTTTGACAAGAAAGAGGTACTAAGAAATCCTCTTCTAGTTTTATTTCTCAGAAACCCTTTTATGGTTTTTTAAAAAAGTCTTCTCTAAGATTCTGTCAATAATAACAATATGTTGTAGCTTTGAGCTTTCATCAGAGTCCATGCTCTAATGGTAATTCTTGCAAAACAGCAGTCTTTCCCACACTTATAAGAAACCTACCTTTCTATGTGGGATTGAGTTGGCTGCATTAAAGATTAAATTTTCCTTTGGAAGTAGGATTTAGATTATAAAATTTTAAGCAGACTTCAAGGGCAGAACACCAGCAGTTAGTACATCAGACGCTGGAAGGACATCTGGATTTGTTGTGTAGATGCTGGTTTTTTTGATATGAAGTAACTGATGCAATATAAATACTCACCAGAAGTTCCTTAGATCTCCCTTCTCGGTGAGCTAGGGAACCAGATGCTATCTGACTGTTGTAGATTCAAGTTTATTTTTCTAAAATAGAATGAAGTAAATCAGTAAATATTATCACTTCCAGAAGCTTGTTGGGGACTGTGGATAAATAGTTGGGGCACATAAAGCATAAATGCTAACCAGGTCACAAGCTGTAGGAATGTGACCTGGACAAAAGCCTCATCCGAGTTCACCTAGTGGTCTTTGAAGTGTGTTTCTGAGTAAAGAAACCTGAGTCACGACATGTCCAGGGGAGGGTAGGGAAAATGCCTTGGGGTGTGTTGTGTAAAGATTTAGAGGATTGGTGTGAATGTTGGGAGATGATTTTGAGTCATGGTGCCATGGGTCATGAGTCTCATAGAATGACAGACAAGCTATGAAGTAGACTATATGGAGAAAGGCGCCAATTACAACTACTTTTGGGAGGTCCATACCTTCCTCAGAAGCTCCCAGAATATTGGCCCAGGAAAGGCAGTGCATCTCCATGGTATTGTCTCTCCCAAGCCCCAATGCCATTGGAGGAGGATTGTAGAGGTCAGTGCTGTGAGATTGTAGCAACTTCTTGTGGTAAACCAAGAAACAAGGATATGTAAAAGCAGCGATTATTATGGACTCTCTACCATGTACCAGGAACTCTACTAGAAGTTGAATATTGACTCCTCACAACTACTTGTGAGGAAGACATTTTCATCTCCACTTAGTAGATGAGGAAACTGAGGCTAAGAGAATGTGAGTAACTTAACCATGGCTACTATGCTACTTGGCCATCTTTGACTGTAGGTATTAGAAAACTACTCATGTTGGTATAGTTTAATAAACTTGAATCTTTACCTCATCCCACAAAAAGTGGGAGTCACTTGATGAAAATGTCGAGATGTTTCTGGAACTCTGGGGCAGGAGTGTAGGTGAGCCTCTGGCAAGGCTGGATCTTCAGTCTGGATTCTCTTGTACATGGGCAGCTTCTCTCTGGCCACCTGTCTATGCCTCTTTCTCAGGCCAGCTTCACAGGGTTTCTGTAGCAGGGTGCCCTACTCCGTGTGCTAGGACAGTCTTTAGCTCTGCAGCACACAGCCTGTTACTGTGGAGCTAGAGGGGGAAGTCTCTTTCTTTACCCTCTCTCTAGCCCCCCACTAGAGTTCCCAGGGACACAACTCTGATTGGATGAGGGGTCATAAGCTACCCCTCATGACACAGGCCTTCCTGAAAGGAATTTGGTTGCCACTTTATTGTGCTTTTTCCATCACCAATGGCTTCTTCAGACTAGAAAAAAAAAATAATGAAGTGTTAAGAGACCAGATGTTTATCTCTTGGATAGTGAGTTTTGCTTTGGGAAGTAGGAAGAATGACATATAGTCCTATGGAAAGACCCCTATGCAGGAGGTCAGAGGCCTTGGTGACTAGTTCTTTAAGATTCTGGCCAGGACTCTCAACCTTGCTCTGCTTTGGTTTTCTCATCTGTTCTTTGGGCTAATAATATTTCCTCACCTCCCTCAGAGTGTATAGTGTATATCCAATGTTAGCATAGATGTGAAACTTGAAAATATTAAAGCACAAGGAGATTTTATAATACGAATGATGATGATGATGATTGAGACTGATATCACTGGTATCTAACTGTAACACGGGTGATCCATGACAAAGGAGTATTTGCTCTGAACATTGTGGATAAATAATGAACCCAAGTCTCTAAGGAGGAGATGATAGGATTCTGTTTCCTTGAGACCTCAGGGATAGGTGTCTGGAGTGACTTCAGAGGTGGCCTGGAGAATGATTTGGGGAGGCTCTGAAGGATTAGCCCAACTTGATGACTGTTTGTTGATGGTTAGAGTTGAACCGACTCTTGCTGAGAACTGTTGTTTAAGTCTCTTTAACTCAATCTGTGACATCTTCATTATGCTCCATGAGGCTTCTAACATTTAAAATAAGTGTCCAGTTGTTTTATTGGCAGTAACAAGCTAACATTTATGCAGCATTTGTGGGGTATAAGTCAGCATTAGGTACATGAGTGGACTATGTGCAGGTGAAGTTTGGGCCTCCCACTGGTCTTCACTTTCTGGTTTAGGATCAGGTACCCTTAGTGATGTTATATGCCTCCTCTTCCCTCCCCTGACAGTGTTCCACTACTGCTGATCTCTCTCTTGTAGTATTGTGATAAATGTTCAGGACCCACTTATGAGTGAGAACATGCGGTACTCAGTTCTTTGTTTCTGTGATAGATTACTGAGTATGATAGTCGCTACATCCATCCAAGTTGCCGCAAAGTCCATAATTTTGTCCTTCTTTATGGCTGTGTGAGAGTCTATCATGTATATGTACCATGTTTTTTTTATTTGGTTCACTTTTGATGGGTAGCAGGTTTGGTTCCACATTTTTGCTATTGTGAATAGTGCTGCAATAAACATGTATGTGCAGGTATCTTTTTTGTAGAATGATTTGAGTTCCTCTAGGTATATTCCCAGAAGGAGGATTGTGGGGTCATATGGAAGGTCAATTTCTAGTTCTTTTAAAAGTTGCCATATTTTTCCATAGAGATTGAACTAGTTAACACTCCCAATAAAAGTGTAGAAGCATTCCCTTTTCTCTACATCTTTGCCAGCATTTATTGTTTTTTGATTTATTAATGATGGTCATTTTTACTGGAGTTAGGTGGTATCTCAATGTGGTTTTGATTTCTCTGATGATTAGTGAGGCTGAGCATTTTTTCATGTATCTGTTGGTTGTTCGTATGTCTTCTTTTGAGAAATGTCTGTTCAGCAGCAGACATTTTTAACCCCCATTTTACAGATGATAAACATAAGTTTCTCAAACCTCACCATGCATCAGAATTACCTGGAGGTCCTGTTAAAACAGATTGCTGGGCCTGCCCCCAAAGTTTCTGATTCAGTAGGTCTAGAGTGAGGTCTGATACTTTGCATTTCTAGCAAGTTCCTAAGTGGTGCTGACTCTGCCTGTCTGGGGACTACACTTTGAGACCTGCAGGTTTTGAAGTATTAATTTATTCAGGGTCACAATGCTAGTAAGTAAAAAAGCTAGAAATCAAACCAGGTATGTGAGATTCTAAAAATCCATGTTTTTAATTACTTAACTTTACTGCCTTTACCAAGAGTTTGATCTGGGACGTCTTGTTACAGGGTAATTTAAGTTTGCTATTCTTGACAATATAAATGGCTCTTGTTCCTGCCTATTGTTCTTCTTTCTGATGAGGCAGCTGGTTGTCCTAAAAGGAAAGATGACTGACTTCTTACCCTCACTCTGATAATGGGAAGAGTTGTATTTAAAACATTCTCAGCCGGGCTTGGTGGCTCAGCCTGTAATTCTGCGCTTTGGGAGGCTGAGGTGAGTGGATTGCCTGAGCCCGTGGGTTTGAGACCCGCCTGGGCAACTTGGCGAGACCTCATCTCTACAATAAATCAAAAAATTAGCCGGGCGTGGTAGCACGTGCCTGTAGTTCCAGCTACTTGGAAGGCTGAGGTGGAAGGATCGCCGGAGCCCAGCAGGTCGAGGCTGCAGTGGCCGGGAGCGGCCGCTGCACTCCAGTCTGGGTGACAGAGTGAGACTCCAACTCAAAAAAAAAAAAAAAAAAAAAAAATTATAAATTGTGTGAGTGTTCCCAGTGACGTGACTGTCCATGTCCTTGCAGGTACGCCAACAGCAGCCTCATCAAGTACATGGAGAAACACAAGGTCAAGCCCGACAGCAAAGTGTTCCTCTTGGTAGGTGCATCCTCCAGACTGAAGCCTGAGCCCAGCACCTCTCCCAGCCCAGCCTCCTAATGTGGATGTGCCCACAACTCCTCCTCTTTAGAAACAAAAGGGGGGCGGGGCGTGATGCTGGGGTAGTCAGGCATTCTTCTGTTGCCATGTCACCCTTGACTTCTAGCCTTAACTTTTTAAATTATTTATCAGCAGAAAATGAATTTTAAAAGGACTTTAATGCTGATGATTTCTGTCAGTTTCACATACATATATGTGGTGTGCTAATCTGCAGTGAGCTATACAGAATGGATTTTTTGTTGATCCTGCCAGACATTAATACAAAAGACAGAATGTTGACTTGCAACCTTCATGTGCTGTAAATTTCTTGTGTGTTACTCCAGCTTCAGAAGCTCCTCACTATGGATCCAACCAAGAGAATCACCTCGGAGCAGGCACTGCAGGACCCCTACTTCCAGGAGGACCCCTTGCCGACGCTGGAGTACGTGTTCCCATGTGCTGTGCCCTTTGCTCCAGGGCAAGGGTGTCTGATGGTGGCTGAAAGCAGGAGATACACTCATTCCTGAGATATTTTATTTTCTTTGTTAATACTAACTAGAGAGGCCAGGTTCAGTGGCTCAGCCTATAATCCCAGCACTTTGGGTGGCTGAGGTGAGTGGATTGCCTGAGCCTGCGGGTTTGAGACCAGCCCAGGCAACTTGGCGAGACCTCATCTCTACAATAAATCAAAAATTAGCTGGGCATGGTAGCACATGCCTATAGTTCCAACTACTTGGAAGGCTGAGGCGGAAGGATTGCTGGAGCCCAGCAGGTCGATGCTGGGGTGACTGTGAGCGTGCCACTGCACTCTAGCCTGGGCAACAGAGTGAGACTCCAACTCAAAAAAAAAAAAAGCTAACTAGAGAAAACTGCTCAAGAGAAAGGCCTTGTGCTTTGAAACAGGCAAAGCCCTAGAGAGGTATGAATGAAGAGAAGTGTTTTAAGAATGACCTTTATCTGTTTTATAGATGAAAACTAAAGCTGAGAACAGATGAGACTTTTATGGACCAATCACCCAGAGTAGAGATGAAACCAGACTTAAAATTCTGTCTCCCAGAGCATGCCCACTGCCTGGCGTAACCCTCTAGCCCTTTCAGTGTCATCACTCCCAAGTATCCAGCCTGTGCCTGCGCCAACCAGCGATGCAGTTTTCCTTGAGAAAAATAAACACTTCTTATTGAAGCAAACACAGATTAAGTTATTTTTGGTGCTAGTGAAGTGACATTAGTATGGAGAAACTTCTATGTCATATATGTCGACTAGCTAATAGCAGTCAAGATTTGAAATTAAAAGTGGCAATTACTGTAAAACTTCAGACAATGAATTGTTCTTTTCTTAATGCTAGATTAAAGTTGTATAGGGAGGCACACAGCAAGCACCAGGCCCAGATGAAGAGTAGGAAATAAGTGAGGAAAAAATTTTAAGTTAACAAGGTAATGATATTATAGATTGTAGGTCATGACTGGTTTTTCTTTTTAATAATGTTCAGCGTATTTGCTGGCTGCCAGATTCCATACCCCAAGCGGGAATTCCTTAATGAAGATGAGCCTGAAGAAAAAGGTGACAAGGTATGAACTGGCCGGGTATACTCTGCTTCCAGGGAGGGAGGGAGGCAGAGAGTTCACCTAAGTAGAATGCAATGATTCCTCTATGCCTGACCACCTTTTTAAAAGTTAAGTTGGTGTTTTATGTTTTGTGGCAGCTTGGGGATTGCAGATATAGCTGGAGTTTGAAGTGTGGTAAGCTTGTAGGTAGATAAACTCCCGGCTCGTGTTCCAGCCTGTTCTGTTCCCCAAGTCCTCAGGCCTGCTGTTTCCTGCTGCGCTAACAACTCCAGAAAGAGTCCTGTTCGCAGCTCTGCGTGTTGGTTGTTGAGAATGCTGTTTCCTGGCTGGTCTGGCCTTAGGTCCTGCCAGGCACGTTCGTGGCCTGCATAGATTGCTCTCTCAGGTGGCCAGCAGCCCTGTGTGTGCATATCAAGTCATGTGAGTGTCATTCATGCCAAGCTTGCCTTTTTCCCTTAAAAGAATCAGCAGCCGCCGCAGAACCAGCACCAGCAGCCCACAGCCCCACCACCGCAGGCCGCAGCCCCTCCTCAGGCGCCCCCGCCACAGCAGAACAGCACCCAGACCAACGGGACCAGCGGGACTGGCACCGGAGTGGGGGCCACAGGCGCAGGGCTGCAACACAGCCAGGACTCCGGCCTGAGCCAGGTGCCTCCCAACAAGAAGCCACGGCTGGGGCCTTCGGGCGCAAACTCAGGCGGGCCTGTGATGCCGGCGGACTACCAGGTAAGGCCTAGTACTGGTGCTCATGTGTGTTTGTGTGTTTTATGAGATGGGAAACAGGTTTATAGGAGGACTTCTCAGAGTTGAGAAATACTTAGCTCTCACATTGGACTATACAAACTCTACAGTCCTCTTTTAAGGGCATCATATGAAAATGAAGATGTTTATCATATTGCATGTAACTGAGATGTTTTACATTCTGACACTCTGAGGAGGGGGAGGTGCGGAGGTAGGAGCCATCCTCCTTCAAGAAAATCTCACCATTTTACCCTTACAGCTGCCTTAACAGTTTTGGTATTACAAAGATACATAGATAAACAATTGAACAAAGAGGGGAGTGGTGGCTTACTTTGGACAGACTAATTGCATTCTTCAGAAAGATTTGTTCCTCTCTTTAGGAAATAACCAGTAAGTAGCCAAATAGATACAGAAGAAAAAGGGATTAAGATGGAGACTTCTCAGAAACAACTGGTAAATCTCACTAGAAATAATTTTGAAGCTAGAAAATACTTTCTGTTATTAAAATAAAATGAGAACTACGATTATACTACTAATTCAGGAAATTAAAGGAAATAAGTCTAAGGATTGGTATTTGGAAAGAGGTAAAAAATAACCATTGTGATAACTATAGGAAATCTTGCAACAAAGGTCATTTTCAGGGTAGTAACAAGTTAAGAAAGAGCTGAAGGGAAAACTTAAAATTATTTAAAAAAAAAAAAAAAGGTTCACCACAGCCCCTTCGGGGACTCATGGAAGAGGAACCTCAGGATCCAGATAATAGAAAACAAAACCCCTGCTAAACGAGCCATAAACTCAGTGATAAGGAACTGGAATAAAGAGAAAGTTTAACAAGAAAGACATAACAAATAACTGCCCTAAGTGGCTTTGCATTTTGAATAGCTCGACAAACTAATGTGTTTTCACACAAGGACTTCACAGAAAACTTTTCTTTGAAGGCTCCCTGCAGACAGGAGAGTATCCAATCTTTCAGTTGGTTCCAGTTAAACTAATCAAGGCTACAGTGTGACCTACTGAAAACAGCTTGCTATTTGAGTAGTGGTCATGAGTGTATTTGGATTTTGTTATAAATTCAGTTTCCCCCAAACTCTAGTTTATCCCCGTTCTCTGAGCAACATATATCTGTCTATTAGGGGCTGGTTCATCCTTGTGTCTCCGACTGTATTATATTAACCTGTGTTAAAGGTTACAAATACTTGTTAAAGTTGGTAAGGCAGAGTTCATTCAAAGGGGCGAGCATGGAGGTGGGTATAGGGGCCACTCAACAGGATCTTGGGGGAGGAGGTTAGACTCCCTCCAGCTCCAGCAGTGACCAGGGGAGAGTTGCAAACAGGGAGAGGGTGGGCTCAGGGTGAAGACCTCCAGGATAAAGGGCAGAATTCTGCTGAGCTGATTGGGGGGTGATGGCTGAAGGCAGGCCAGGGCAGTTAGCTACCAAGGATGGCGGGTGCTGCTTAGCTGGCTCAGTAGGATCCTTGCTCTAACAGACTCTGTAAGGACAGAGAGGGAAGCCCAGGGTCAGGCCTAATCAAGCAGAGGGCTCAGAGGAACCTGAAAGAAGCTTTGGTCAAAGGAAAAGGTCTTTGTCACCTGATTAAAGTCCATTATAGACAGGCTACGGTATTTCTGGTTTTTTTTTTTTCAAATCAAAACTTCTGCCAGGCACAGTGGCTCAAGCCTGTAATCCCAGCACTTTAGAAGGCAGAGGCAAGAGTATTGCCTGAGCCCAGGGGTTCGAGACCAGCCTGAGCAACTTGGCAAGATTACATCTCTACAATAAATAAAAAAATTAGCCGGGCATGGTGGTGCACACCTGTAGGTCCAGCTACTCGGAAGGCAGAAGTGGAAGGACCACTTGAGCCTGGCAGGTTGAGGCTGCAGTGGCAGTGAGTGTGCCACTGTACTTCAGCCTGAGTAACAGAGTGAGATTCCAACTTAAAAAAAAGGAAAGAAAAAAAAACATATTCAAAATGCTTTTCTCTGTCCTTTTATTGTTCTATTTACATATAAATAACCCTTCCATAGCAGAATCCTGATTCCAGCAAATCTGTTAGATGAATTGATATCTCGGCTATTTAGTTGGAGAGGCTAGCATGAGTTGGAGCACCGTGTCCTGTTGCAAATAACAGAGGGAACAAGGGAAAACTCCCCCTCACCCTCCAAGACTCCCTGAGAAATCAGCTCACAAAAGGCAGATTAGTTAGAGAAAGGGCATCTGATCTGTTAATGCACTCATGGGGAGAATCTCAGAGTGACTGCCCACAGCAAACTGGGCTCAGAAGCTTAAGTACCAGTCTGGAGACACAGGATACAGGTAATGGGAGTAGAAAGGAAAGGAATTTTGCTGAGGGACAATATATGACTACTAGGGAGAAGGATTGGATCTGGAAGCAGTGGCTGACTTGTAAATATATCTCCTTGGAATTTGAGTGACTACTAGATATAATCTTGTGAAAAGGTCTGTTCAAAAAGGATGACATTCTTGGTCTTTTTTTTCTGCAATAGATAAAATAACAAGGAAGGGCGAAAAAAAAAAAAAAAAGATTGTTCTCCATGGTGGGTCAGCCTGTCTTTATGTAAATAAGGGAGATCTCTTTCAGCCCAGTGGTCTCTAAGGGTGCTGAAAATTCAAAACAGTCATTATGCCAGGGAGCCATATTTTGGGATGAAATTCCTGTCACTCCTTCAGTCAACATGTTTGTCCTTTATCTGGTATGGAAGAGCTTCTATGCTGACTCTAATCTGCGAACGTGAAGTGTTCATAGCTAGCCTAAAAATTGTAGGGCATCAGTGTCATTGTTTTCTTCTTTTTTTCTTACCTTTTCCAGTTCGAAGCCTTCTCAGGAATAAAACATCTTTATATTTTATTTTCATCATGAATGCTTTTGAAAATGAAAAATTATGTCTAAGAAAGGCCAATATGATATTTAATTTTCTTGTATTTGATTCTCCCCAAGTTACTTTTAACTTGGTTTATTCAAGGCTAGACTTAAAGTTAAGGCCAGATTTAACTCAAACCTGACTAATGTAAGTTAACTACAAGTAGAGAACTTTTGTCATGCTTTCCAGTGAATTCCATAAGGGCCATGGGAGTGCTTTCCCCTCGGTCCTCAAGGTTCGCTGAAAAATCAACTCATAAATGGCAGATTAATTGGAGAAAAGGCGCACGTAGTTATTTAATGTGTTTACACGGGAGCCTTCAGAATGAAGACCCAAAGATAAAGGAGAAATTGTCTATTCTTATGCTTAGGATCAACACAACATGGACAGCTGTGTAAAAATGTGATTGGACACAGGGTGTGATCTAATGCTTATAGACTGAGTGGGGAGTCCAGCAAGGCCTCTGTCTAGATCCTTCCTGGGCTCTCTGAGCAGCATCCTTCCTTCTGGGTGTGGGCAGGGCCCTTTCTGGAATGGGGATCTCATGACCTACAGTCAAGCAAAGCAGGTCAGATCATTTATTTAAAGCCAAAAGGCAGAGAGAAAGTTAGAGTAAATTTTAGGTTTTATGAGTAGCTTTAGGGGAAGGGTTCTGGTTTCTATGCCCTGCCTTGGGGAAGAGGGATTCCAGGTTTTATGGCTAGCCTCAGTGGGGAATGGGACTGAGAGACAGGAGGGCAGGGGAAGAGCAGAGAAGAACTTGCTTCTGAGGCCTCATTCTAGGGGTTGCTTCCTGGATCTCAACAGTTCCATGAGCAGATCACCAGATTTTTGGACTGCTTCTGTGTATTGCAAGTACAGTAAGTACTTGAAAGAGGGACATTAAAAAAAAAAGCCCTTCCATTTAAAAAAACACGTGAAGGCACATTCAATTCTCATATATCTACATTATATTTTATGACAAAATTGCCGTGGATGACTTATGAGTGGAAAGAACATTTTTCACAATAAACTTTAAAATTAAACATGTAGTTAAAATTTGGAATTTTGAAAGACTTCTTTCTCCAACACAACTAATCAGTTGTAGAACTCAGGAAGGAACAGCACTGAGTTGTTATTAACCAAAACTTGCTTAGTGCCCTGTTGTCTTGCCCTGGAGGTTGCAAGTCCAGTTTGACACTGAGGGAGGACCTTGCCACTTTATCCTTTCTTAAACCCCTTGTGCCACCTCAAGGTCATTGACACTTTTAACTCAAAGTAATAGCTTTGCTACATAATATTCTTTCCTACTGTTTGCAAGAAAAAAAACAGTCCTCCAAAGATAGCCAAGGACGCTGGTGCCAGCTGTGCTTCTGTTTAACCAGGCACAGAGTTCTTAGTCTGTAGGAGAACTTCCCTCTCACACATTTTTTCATATGGGCCTTAGGTACTATGATAATGAGGGAGTTGTTTAAAGTAATAAAATTTGGCCGGGCGTGGTGGCTCAAGCCTGTAATCCCAGCGATTTGGGAGGCTGAGCTGAGAGGATTGTCTGAGCCTGCAGGTTTGAGATCAGCCTGGGCAACATAGTGAGACCTCATCTCTACAATAAATCAAAAAATTAGCCAGGTGTGGTAGCGCATGCCTATAGTTCCTGCTACTTAGAAGGCTGAGGTGGAAGGATTGCTGGAGCCCAGCAGGTCGACGCTGGGATGGCCTTGAGCATGCCACTGTACTCCAACCTGGGCGACGGAGTGAGACTCCAACTCAAAAATAAATAAATAAATAAAGTAGTAAAAATACATTGAATTGAAATACATTTTTCTGTATTTTCTCTCGAGGACAATCCTGTATGAAAACTGCTTTATTCTAAATATTATGTGGAGTCTATAAACTCACTCCCTGCCGGCACATCCACCTGGCCTGGCCTTGTGAGTGGGCCTACCGGTGCCCCTGCTTCTCCCTCTGAAAGCTCTTTGCTCTGAAAGAATGGTTTTTGAATCACAGCTTTGTTTTTTATAAGAAGAATATTAGCAACTTTTCCATATACATGATGAGTACCATCGATTTCAGTATGTCACACGGATTATTCTTACTGCACTTGATCTTAGCCAAATGGCCGAGAAGCAGTGCACACGGATTATTCTTGTTTGCAAATTTCAGTTCTGCAAAGGCCTAGACTTCAGCCCAGAATTGGGCAGTGTAAAGAGCAGTGGGTCTGCTCAAGCTCCTCTCTGCCTTTCTTTGCAGCATAACTCATGTCCTGAGGAAATCCAGCCAGACTCCATGCCTGCCAGACGTGTGTGGTGGCAGCGATGGCAGGCTGTGATTGCAGATGAGCAAAATGAATGGACACAGTAACAGTTAGCTGTCGGCTACATGGCTCTGCACTGAAGCCTCATGGGGAGGAAGGTCTGTGTCTGCGTCCTGAGCCACTCTCTTCTTCTTTCAGTAATGCCATTTGCTGTTTTCTCCTAGCATTCCAGTTCTCGCCTGAATTACCAAAGCAGCGTTCAGGGATCCTCCCAGTCCCAGAGCACCCTCAGCTACTCCGCCTCGTCCCAGCAGAGCTCGCAGTACCACTCATCTCACCAGGCCCACCGGTACTGAGAGCTCCAGCCCATGCCAGCCCAGAGCACTGACTCCAGCAATATGATGTCTGCATTGACAAGAACCAAAACGTGCAAACTAGGATGCCATAAGCTCACATGCGTGGGAGGAAAACCCCTTACATGAGCATTTTGCAGGACTGGTGTCTCTTCTTTATTGCAGTAAAGAAGATTCTGTGAAGCTCCCCGGCGCCCTCCCCCGCATGTGCTCCATTGTGACTTCAATGACGAAGCGTCTGATCTGATCCCAGCACTCTGTAACCTTCAGCATTTTTTGAAGGATTTCCTGGTGCACCTTTCTCATGCTGTAGCAATCACTCTGATTTATCTTTTCAAAGCTCTTTTAATAGGATTTTAATGTTTTAGAAACAGGATTCCAGTGGTGTATAGTTTTATACTTCATGAACTGATTTAGCAACACAGGTAAAAATGCACCTTTTAAAGCACTACGTTTTCACAGACGATGACTGTTTTGCTCATGGAAGTCTTAAACAGAAACTGTTATGTCCCAAAGTACTTTAGTATTATGTTTTTATTTATCTAGTTTCAGGGAAGGTCTCATGAAAAGACAAGTGGGGACAGAGGAACCTACAACCAAAAACGGCCCGGATCTCGCAGTTACTATGCTTTATACTAGGAAGAACGGAAGTCTCTGGTGACTTTTATATGCTCATTCACATGGAACTTAGTTCCTGAATTGTCTTATTCTGAATGGTCTTCAGTAACTGAGAATCATAATTTAACCTTCATGTAGCCAAGTTACCTTCCAAAGGGTTTCAAGAGCCCGGATAAAATGAATCTTGGAGGTCCACATCAGAATGCTCAAGAGAAAGCCAGCGGCACTAGGATGTCTTGAAGGAGTAATCTTGATCAAAGGATGTGGTCCTTCCCGCTGAAGGAAAAGCTTTCATTGTGCATTGTACCTAAAGCTGGCTTCTCTGCAGAACTGTTGGTTTCTCCTCATCCGGGTCCACATGAGTAACTTTCTTATATAATCAAGGGTTCTCAAGCAGAAGCCTGCAAGCCAGCCTGCTTTTTGAGTAAAGAGCAGTGGCCGCCATTCGAATCTGCATTCAACATAGAGT
Organism: Tarsius wallacei; assembly: GCA_963574415.1. Classification (NCBI taxonomy): domain Eukaryota; kingdom Metazoa; phylum Chordata; class Mammalia; order Primates; family Tarsiidae; genus Tarsius; species Tarsius wallacei. Next base: position 8,457 of record CAUYQG010223665.1, on the reverse strand, counting down.
GACTATTTTTAAAGCATGTTAAAAATTTAGGTTTTATTCATGTTTAAAGTGTATTATGTATGCATCATTTTGCTGTTGTTACTGAAACTTAATTCTATCAAGGATCTCTTCATTGCACTGAATGCTTTCTTTTGCCCCTAGGAGAAAACGTAATCATTGTGCCTAAAAACTATGGGCAGACAGTATGAGTCTACTAGATGAGATGAATATTTGCATTTCCATTGTCGGTGACCTGGTGGCCGGATTCGTCCTTAGCCACTTCAAGGGGCCCCTCACTCCAGAGTCCGAAGGAAATGTCAAGGCGTGAGCTCCCACAGCGTAGGGGCAAGACGTGCATGTTCCTCTGAATGCTACTGGCAGCACCAGCCTTGTTTTAAACGTTTTCTTGAGCTAGAAGAAATAGCTGATTATTGTATATGCAAACTATATGCATTTTTAAACTATTCTTTGTGAACTTATCTACCTGGTTATGATACTCTGGGTCCATACACAAGTAAAATAAGATTGAGACAGAAGCCAGTATACATTTTGCACTATTGATGTGATACCGTAGCCAGCCAGGACCTTACTGATCTCACGTGATAATGCCTATTGATAAGGATAACGCTGTAGAGTGACGCTCAGCGAGACAGGCGACATGTTGTAGTGGAAGGGTTTCTCGTGACCCTCCATGGCATTTTACCCCTCCAATTGCTTAAATAAGAAGTGAGCGGCCTCTGCATAATGTAGCTACCTATATGAAGCCCTGTCCCGTGCCCACTGCCTCACTGCCCACGGCCATTGGTCACCAGATGTTCGCTGCACCCTCACCATGTGCCCCAAGGGCAGAACGTACTTCCTGTCCGTAAGGGGCTTATGGCTACAATCAGCTCTCCTGGGACGTCTGTGCCATGTGATTGACTTCTAAGTGAATTCGTCTTATAATAGGACAGTCCTTTTGTTTACTCCTAAACCCATTTGGGTAGTTATTATTCCAGATTCTGTTCTGTAGTAATCAGTGTCATGAAAGGGTTTCTGTGTCTGTCCACCTTATAGAAAGCCAGTGATTAACTATCACGAGGCATCCGTGTGTGTTAGGAATATTCACAGCAGCCTTTCAGCAACAGTTCGGTGGCCCTTATTGGCTGAACACACTCTGCTCAGTGGTTGTAGGAAGTTACAATGATAATAGAAGCTCTGTTCCTGCCCTCAAGGGAGCTTATATTTAATACAAGAGAACAGACCCAAATATATACATAAACCAAAATGCCATTCCCCTTAATACTTTATAAGCAACTTGGGTATACAGTTCTTATGATCCATGCTTACGCATTCACAGGACTAACCTGCTTTTCTCGTATATAATGAATCTTACTGGCAGAACTGAAATCTAAACCATAAGGGGTTTTCATCAGCTGCTCCCAGTACAGGGGATTCCCATGACACGGCCAGAAATCCTCGGTGCACGCACAACTGGATTTCTTGTCACTGCCCTGGTACTGGCCCCTGGGTTCTTCTTCCTTGCCTCAGGGTCAGCGATGCCCACTGGTTCCCATCACCCTTCGAAATAATTTTAGTTCATACTTTTCTTTGGTATTAAGAAGAACAAAACCTTCAGCACACATAAGGGACCTCTAAGGAGACATGTGAAGCGTTTTGAGAGCAAAACTTACCTTTGTGGTCCCCAAGTAGTAAATTTATGAGATGCTGTTATGTTCCCTATGGACACAGGAGGGACATCCCTCAGCCTGTGGGAACACCCAGCCCAAGGAAGGAAGGAATCAGTGTTCTGTGCTCCATGTTACAAACCAGTGTTAGAGTTGGCTTCTGGTGAGGTGTGTGTGTGAAAAAGGGCTCAGGAGCTTCGGTACAGATGAACTCAAAGTACGGTAGCTTGGCGGCAGGGCGGATCCTGTGAGGCTGGAACAATCCTCGTGATGAAGTAGATCATGCAGCGATGGACAAAGACCAACGATCTGCCTATTTTGATGCGTCTGGTTTTGAGACTTCAGTACTTGGAACTGTGGCCCTCTGCGCTGCTCTGTTGCTCTTACAGACAGAATTCACTCTTAAGAATGGAGAGGGACGATGTTTACCTGCATGCGCTGCCTCTTTCCTGGTGAGGCAGCTGCTTGCTGGTTGCTCTGTATGCCTCTAAAGTGATGGGAAAATAATTGGGAAATGAGACTTGCAGCTTGATCTGCTTTTGAGTAAATTTATGTAGCAGAAACTATACAATGAAGGAAGGATTCTATGAAAATGGCAAATCCAAAACTCTGTGGTGATGTCTTCCTAAGGAGTGGGAAATGGCAGTTAGACCAATGCGAGCGTGAAGGATGCAAATACAAGTAATATTTTATATAAAATATAGCAGCTTAGGTCCCCACAATCCTCAAGATAGTCACGAATATCATATAACAAAGTTCATTGTTACAGGATTTTTAAAAACGTGTTGTACTTAAGGCCATACTTACTCTCTGTGCTATCACTGCAAAGGAGTGATATGTATGTATTATATGAAAAAAGATCCTTAATGCACTGTTATCTCCTAAATATTTAGTAAATTAATACTATTTAATTTTTTTAAAGATTTGTCTGTGTAGACACTAAAAGTATTACACAAAATCTGGACTGAAGGTGTCCTTTTTAACAACTTAAAGTGCTTTTTATGTATGTAATGTAGACTATCCTTTCTAAACTGCCAAGTTTGTACATTCTATAACTCCTATTTGTGAAGTGTGCCGTTCTTGTCTCTCTCTTCGGTCGTCTCTGCACGCATCCCTCTCCACACGATTACAGGGACAACTGGCGTGGCCGCCCCCTGCACGCGTGTGCTCGGAGCCACCTGCGCCCGGCGAGGCCTGCCCCATGCGGACATGCTGAGCCGCTGCCTTGGAGCGAGTGCTTCCTGCTCTGGAGCTGTCCTGACATCCTCCTCGAAACGACTGTTAAAACTAAAATAAATTACATTGCATTTATTTTATATTCTTGGTTGAAATAAAATTTAATTGACTTTGCTTCTGTGTGGATTTTTAAGTATAAAAAAGCCTTTCATAATAAGTTTTAATGTTAAAGTTGTACCTGTGTGCCTGGAAGCTTCTGTGATCACACGTATCCTGCAGAGGTACAGTGTCCCTTGTGAGTTGCAGTGTGTGATTCTGTTCAGGGTTCCCACGGCGTCACAAAACCACAGAGGCCAGCAGGGCCAGCAAATACCTCAGAAGTGAAAGCACAACTTTTTAAACATCTCTTAGAGACACTTTTTTTTTTGAGTTGGAGTCTCACTCTGTCACCCAGACTGGAGTACAGTGGCCGCTCTCAGCCACTGCAGCCTCGACCTGCTGGGCTCCAGCGATCCTTCCGCCTCAGCCTTCCAAGTAGCTGCAACTACAACAGGCGTGCGCTACCACACCCAGCTAATTTTTTTGATTTATTGTAGAGATGAGGTCTCGCCAAGTTGCCCAGGCGGGTTTCGAACCTGCGGGCTCAGGCAATCCACTCACCTCAGCCTCCCAAAGCACAGGATTACAGGCTGAGCCACTGAGCCCGGCTACATTTTTTTTTTTTTTTTACAAAAAGAAAATGAGTGCTTGCTTGAGCAGAACATACACTAAAATTGGAACCATGCAGAGATTAGCATGGCCCTTGTGCAAGGATGACATGCAAATTTATGAAGCGTTTCATTATATTAATTTAAAGAAAATTAGAATGATTTTTAGAAAAAGAACGTGTAAGCAGCTTTTTGTGGATGGAGTTGGGTTGGAAGTTTCTTCTTTTTAAATTTTTATTCTTTTTTAGAGACTGGGTTTCTTTTGCTCTGTCACCCAGGCTGGAGTGCAGTGGCTGTCGCAGACTTGTCATAGCTCCTCCAGGGATCCTCTTGCCTCAGCCTCCCAAGTAGCTAGAATTATGAGTTTGTGCCACCATACAAACTTTTTTTTTGTAGAGGCGATCTCACTGTGTTGCCCAGGCTGGTCTGGAATTCCTGGCCTCAAGCTATCCTGCCTTGGCCTCTGCAGTAGCTGGGATTGCAGGCATGAGCCACAGCGCCTGGCCACTTTCTCCTTTTATAATAGCATTCTGTTGTACTTGGCTGCACCTCTGTAATTTACCTGATGTACCTTCTGTGGTTACTCCAGTATTCATCGTGGAGTGAATCGAACAATGTTTAAGTGACATAATTAAAAAATTGTCTGGCTGGGCACAATGGTTCATGCCTATAGTCCCAGCACTTTGGGAGGCAGAGGCAAGAGGATTGTCTGAGCCCAGGGGTTCAAGACCAGCCTGGACAACTTGGCAAGACCTCATCTCTACAATAAATACAAAAATTAGCTGGGCATGGTGGTGCACACTTGTAGTCCCAGCTACTCAGTCCCCCTGCACTCCATCCTGGGCGACAGAGGGAGACTCCAACTCAAAAAATAAAAATAAAAATTTTTCTATTTAAAATTACCACTGCACAGCTGCTTGGCATGGATTGTTTTGTAGGCGAGATCTCTTGAAAAACTGTTCTTTTACCTAAGCTGCCCTTCTCACCAGCCATCTGGATAAGAGAAAGGGGATGGCTGGACATACCCTCTACCCGCCTGGGAGAACTGAGAAGTTCATGTCCATCTCCCTGAAGACTGTCCATCCCCCGTGGACAGAGACCTGGGCATTACTGCCCTCAGCGCTCCCAGAAGCTGGCATGATGCCCAGCAGGCCGCTGGCCTCACTTTGTACACTCACACAGAATTCCTGGATCACATAATGGGCCATAATTATGTATGGGTTGGGATGGGCATAATTTTATTCCCTGAATAAAGAAAATGCTAGAAATAGGCATTACTTTCTTTTAACATTTTTTGAAGACTTCACCCAGATGCCCAGTCTGAACCATGTAGGACACATCTTATATTTTTCTCTTATTCATGTTTTATCTGCCGCCACCCCTGACCCCATTGAATGACAGTAGTAAAGAGATGGGGGAAGTGATAAGTATCATCTAGTTCAGTGGTTTTCTGTCAGCCCCACACCCCTTTGTATAAGAACTACCTTTGTAGGCCGGGCGCGGTGGCTCAAGCCTGTAATCCCAGTACTTTGGGAGGCTGAGGCGAGAGGATTGCCTAAGCCCAGGGGTTCGAGACTAGCCTGGGCAACTTGGTGAAGCCTCGTCTCCAATAAATCAAAAAGTTAGCTGAGCATGATGGCATGCACCTGTAGTTCCAGCTACTTGGAAGGCTGAGGCAGGAGGATCACCTGGGCCCAGCAGGTCGAGGCTGTGGTGGCCGGGAGCATGCCACTGCACTCCAGCCTGGGCGACAGAGTGAGACTCCAACTCAAAAAAAAAAGAAGAAAGAAATACCTTTGTAAAACCAGATGCAGTGGCTCATGCCTGTAATCCCACCACTTTGGAAAGGCGAGGTGGGAGGGTTTGCTTGAGCTCAGGTGTTTGAGACCAGCCTAGGCAACATAGAGCTCATCTCTCTAAAAAAAAAAAAAAAATTATGTGGGTGTGGCATGCACCTGTAGTCCCAGCTACTTGGGAGGCTGAGGCGGGAGGATCACCTGAGCCCAGGAGGTTGAGGCAGTGATAAGCCATGATCATGCCACTGCACTCCAACTGTGGTGACAGAGTGTGAGACCCTGATTTAAAGAAAAAAGAACAAAAACCTTTGTAATGCTCCTTTATCTGTCATGAAAATCATAGAGAATGTAACTGACTTACACATGCAATTTCAATGCAGTACCCTAGCTGTGTGATATAAGAGAGAACCATTTTAAAAGTAAGTTATAAAGTGCAGATGCTCCTTGGCTTATGTGGACTTATGTCTAGAGGCACTTCTGAATAAGTATCACTTCTACACCATCATAAAGCTAGAACATTATAAGGCAAACCATTGTAAGGTACAGAGTGTGATGTGTGTTCCATTATGTAGATTCTTAGCATGGTTGCATTACAAGTCACAATAAACTAGTGACAAAATGCAGACTGATGGGACATGCTGTATTGGCAACTCAAACGCCACAGGCTATGGTGCTATTAGTGATGCCACTTAAAAAAAATTATTATATATAATTTTTCTGTAGACCTCTGTGACCATGATGCAACTTTCTGAAATTATGAGCAACTTTTGGTAAAGTTTAAAAAAACTGGGCATAGTGGCTCACACTTGTAATCCCAGCACTTTTGGAGGCAGGTGCAAGAGGACTGCCTGAGCCCACAGGTTTGAGACCAGCCTGGGCAACCTGGCGAGACCTCATCTCTACAATAAATCAAAAAATTAGCTGGGCGGGGTGGCATGTGCCTGTAGTTCCAGCTACATGGAAGGCTGAGGTGGAAGGATTGCCTGAGCCCAGCAGGTTGAGGCTGCGGTGGCCATGAGCGTGCCACTGCACTCCAGCCTGGGTGACAGAGTGAGACCCCAACTCAAAAAAAAAAAAAAATGCAGCTTACCATTTTATGTGATAGTCTCACTCCTAGCAAGTCAGCATGGATTACAACTATACAAAAAGTACTTTTTGTTTATATGAAAAGTAAGTTAAGCTCTAAGTTTACATAATAAAGAGGGTTTCACCTAAGGATTGTGTGAAGGAACATCGGAAAGCTGCAAGAGAGACAGGACAGTTCTCCATTGTGAGCACAGTCTTGCACATTTCAACATAAGGCAACCCTGGCCCTCACCCTCAGCAGGTCAGCAGCAGCCCCCAGTGGTAAGATAACCCCCAGAAGTCCCCAGAAATATCTAGAAAGACTCCCAGAGGACACAGTGGAGGTCCACTGAGCTAAACCAAGGCCCACTGGAGACAGGATTTTTACCATACAATCTAGAAGTTGGCCCTCAGCTTTAAAGGCCTGAGGTAAACCCCCACATGCCAGTTCATTGGTTCACTGCCCTGGTTCTCCAGTGGGGGTACTCGGACCAGTCAGAGGAGATGGCCAGTCAGACTAAGGGGGCAGATGGCCGCTTCCTCCTCGGGTGTTTCTGTTCATTCAAGTCGCCTATTGAGTTCCCATGAGTACTTCTGTGTGAACAAAGGGCTCCTTGGCTTTTGTTTTTGTTTTTGTTTTAAACACAGAGGGTGCCACAAAAAAAAATACACATTTTAAGTGACATTTGCTCAAAAGATGGTGTTAATCGAATGCTAGCATCCCCATGTGGCAGGTAGGACAGTCAAAGAAAATGGCAGAAGCTTGGTTGAGCAAATGTCATACTACACATTGCTACTATAATTCAATTCAACTTTAAAAAATAATACATAGATAACGTTGCTTAAAATACGTATCCTTTTTTTTGGCACCTCCTATAGAGATGGGGGCTCACTATGTAGCCCAAGCTGGTCTCAAATGCCTGGGCTCAAGCGATTCTCCTGCCGCAGCCCCCCAAAGTGCTAGGATTACAGGTGTGAGCCACTGTGCCTGGCCTCCTCAGTTCTAAGTGTTCTACCTGTATTGTGTTCAGCTTTCTAATAGCCTTTCTGGGAGAGAGTGTGTTCTCACCTCATCATGCCTGAAGCCATCATTCCATCTGGTTCCTATTTTATGGCCTCTAACTGTCTTTTGGGACTCCTTGTCTGCTGAGTCATTGTCATCATAGTTTCCTTTCATTCTTTGAACATATTTGTTATGGCTGCTTTGAAATCCTTGCTAAATCTCACTTCCCTGCTGGTCTTTCATGCCTGATTCTCACAACTCAGTGTTCAGTCAGCCCAGTCTCTCCCTGTGGCCAGAACTTCCTGGGAAACCATGTTACCAGCTGTAACCCCTACTAAAATTCATCACAAGAAAACCCTGAGACCATGGACCAGCTAGGAGGAGAGGACCCCAGGAGGAAGGGGAGGTGTGAACCAGGTGGGCAGCCTGGCTTGACAGTCAGGACCTTCTGGACAGATGGCAGCGACAGGCATGGCAAGAGAGTGCCCCTCCACCAGCCCGTCCCTCCTTCAGGGAGCCAGAAGGACACAGACTCTCTGGCGTCAAACTCCAGAGGCTGAGTCCACCCCACAAGTTCCTGGGAGCCAGGCCTGGCTGGAAGGACCCAGCTCCTGTGACAGTGTCGTGCCCCGACTGTGCTTGTGTCCATCTCGGCCTTCCCTCTCCTGCCCTTCCATGGCCACCCACCCTTTTCACCCAACTGCTTTATTCTCTTTGATTGTATCCAGTCTGTTTAGGGGAGGGACTTCGGGTCTGGGATTGGGTCATGAATGTCTTCTCTCTTGCTGGGAGCTGCAATCCCTAAAAAGAGTAGGGTAAAAGGGACCTGAAAACAGGAAAAACGCCGGCTGTGAGAAAGACTCCAGCCAAATGCGGCCATGATGGAGGCAAAGCCCCAAGGATCCTGTTTGACGGACCTTCCTTGACTTTAAAGGATTGCGTGCATAGGCTTTGAGAATGTTCCTTTTTTAATTGAGATAATAGATGCACAGATAGATGATGGCATTTGACAGCAAGAAATTATACATAAGCATAATGGAGGTGAGATGGTAGCAAAAAGGGTA